>CAEFZY010024605.1:0-59514 GCA_903066815.1 Brachyrhaphis roseni | reverse complement strand
AAAAAAAGTTTGTTATGGGGGCAGATACTTTTTCACAACTTAGTACCTTCTAAGCCATTTGCATTGTTTGTGTTCTTCCATCTGACTTCCACATCCTAAAGTCACTCACAAGTGACACGTGTCAAAAACATACAAACTTTAACAATGAAAGGCCCATCCTCCTACACTATTTATGCACCTTCCGTATTGTTTATGGTCTGCAATGTTTAGTACAGAAAATATGTGTTAGAAGTTTGTTACCAGAGTGCAGGCTTGTAATTGACAAACCTCTGCCCGCCATGCTCCTCTGCTTAGCTTGTTTTCTTCAGCTTGGTCCAAAACTCTTCAACAAACATGACCTGAGCTTGAACCTTCTTCTCAGAGAACCGAGACCAAGGGTGGGACAAACATAACTTATGTTATGAATGTCAAAAACATCCAAGGCGCTCGCTTTTAGAACAATAAAAATGCCTTCATTTTCATAGCATTGCCATCTTGACCAATAAAAACTCCTTTCTGCTCACACTGTGTGTGAAGTGTGCTGCTTAGTGTAACTGGTCCATTTGCTGAGGTTACTGGAGGCTAGGACATGCAGAGAGAAGATTAGGGATCTTGCAAAAATCCCACAAGCTATTTTTGAATGCCAGTATGTTGTAATTATTTCTGACTTTATCATAAATTCAATCACAGTAAACCACCTTCTGCCTAATTTGTGGGAGGGTTTGGGTTTGGGATGTTCCTGTGCTGTAAAAAGTGGAGACAGTAACCAGGAGTTCACTGATATTTCAGAAACAATGAGAGTATTGTTTAAAATGCAAAATCACAATCCAATCAGATTTTTCTACCCTTTAAAATGGGGTAATACATTGCTATTGTATTCAAACATTACCTGTAGCTTTACAAGGGAAAGGCACAGTCAGTCAGGTTGCTATGGGTTTTAGCCAAGCATAGAACCATCTGCTGCTAAACTTTAGAGGGGAAATTTTGTAATGTTGCAAGATCCACCCCTGCTTTCGCTTTAATTATATCAGAGATGTTCCCGTAATTTTCTGAAACACTCACTGACACATTGTTAGAATTTATGGTAAATTCTACAAAAGTGAGCTTGGTGCTTGATGCAAAAGCACAGCATGCCCAAACCATGACACTTCCAGCTTTATTCTACATAGCTGGTAAGAAAGACTTTCCCTCGAGCAATGTGCTTAGTTTATGCCAAACGTCTCAGCTGTTCTGGTATTCAAATGATGGGAAGAAATAATATTCCAGAGGTTTTGGTTGTTGTCTATGTTTTTTCTGTAAAATTTCAATATGGCCTTCAAATTTTTGAATATGCCCTCTCGCAGTCCTACAATCAAGGTTAAACTTATCCATACCACAGTCTCAGCCCATCAAAACATCAATAAGCTTTGCTGTAGTATTTTCTACTTTTCTCATCATATTGACTGCTCAAAGTACTATACATTTGAACAACACTCACCCAGTTGGGCAATGTGGTTCACAGAGGAGGGTAGGGTTAAGTGCTTTTCACAGAAGCACTTTTTCTCCGAAGAGTTTTTGCGGTGCTAGTGGCTCGTATTTTTTTTTTTGCGACAGTAGGCAGACAGGAAAGAGGGTGAGGAGAGGGGGGAAGACATGCGGCAAAGGTCGCCGGGACCGGGAGTCGAACCCGTGGCGTGCTAACCCCCTGCGCCACCACAGCACACCCTACACAGAAGCACTTTGACAGAGATTATTCTATTCTATTTTATGTCAGAACAACTTAACCACATCACAAAACCAGAGGACATCACAATTAGACAATTAGTTCGTATAACGCATCCCACTTCTTAACTTCTTTCAAAACATGACATGATATGTTTTTACACTTTAAAAAATGAATGGAAACAAAAAAAACTTAAAAGGCTGCTACAAATTAGCGGTATGTACATAGAGTTTCTAATCTTTATGCCATATTATTTAGAATAATAAAAAAAATGTATTCACAGTATATTTCATTTGAATCCACAAGCGTTTTACTCAGTTGCTATCTCTGATAAAAAATTTTTTAAAAAGTCAGTGTTTTGGTTTTATTATTAAATTAAATACTCTGCAGTTTCACATTGCAGCTAACAGAGCAATGGAGAGAGACAGCAGCAGGGAAGACAAATATAATTTCTTTCCCAGGAAAACCATGTTAAAACCAAAACTCTCATGAACATAACTAAAAACTGTGAAATGAGCTATTTTCTCAAAAATTGCCTCACGACAGAGAAGTGAAGTTGAACTGAAGTATTTCCCAAGTTTTAAAGTGAACTGGAGGGAAGTCTTAAACAAGATAAATAAAAAGTTAGATGGGAAATCTAAAAGACATAAAATGGACATCAGTCCAGATGTAGGTCATATGTTTCAGAATATTTTTTTGGCTTACAATTTCCCAGTCATTTTTAAAATGTAAAGCTTGTGTATGTCAGAGTTGATGTCAGTTGCTGCGATGCACACTTGTCATTATATTATATTAGACTCAAAAGTCATCATGTGTCATCAAGCCTGTGTTTTAAAATAAGATGGGTATTCTCAACATACATGTCAGACTACAGCTTGTAGTGAAAGCTATAGATTTTAATTTGAGTTTGTATTTTATTGTCTTCATTGCACTAATCAAAAGGACATTTTTTAATGTCATTTTTTGACTGTGTCTGTGAATGGGTGAATGCTTTAGGGGTCCAATGGACTTCATGAAGCAGTATATAAGTACAGGCCATTTACTATTCACCATTTCATTTGTTTACTTTATTATATTTCAGCTGGGCAAATGTTTTCACATATTTGTCATGATTCGTATCTCATGACTGTAGGTGAGGATTGGCAATGTAGCGGGACTAGTTCATTGAAAGCTTTGTTTTATTGTCATTGCTTGTGAACAAGACACTTAGATACTTATGCCCCATTTACACAGTTGCTCCTCAGCTGAACCATAACATTATTGTTGCAATCCAACCACTCGTTTACACATCATGAGCAACCGGAATCTCTCACACCAGCATTTTTTTTCAAGTAGGTCTCTCAGTGAAACTTTTCTTTAACCCCCACAGAGTTCTGCAGTACACTGCAGGTGTGAAAACAAAAGTTTATTCTACTCATGCACAAGCAGATAACAAAAACAATGGCTGGTAGCATTGTGCTGTGTTGTGCTACTTAACTTGTTTAATTCAACACAATTTCTGATAAGCAATATATTTGTTACATTAGCACAATATTCATGGGAGACAGAGAAGGGTTAATGTTTACAATGAGGTGGAAGCTAGTAGGGTGGAAGCAAAGGATCAAAAAAGTGAATGAGCGTTCCTTGAGATGCTAAAATCACAGCGCCATACAGTGGCCTGGCTTGACAACTACACACTTGACTCAAACATTAAACATTTTCCCAACTAACTTCTGAAAATACCCACAATTTCTAACCAGCAATCTCATGTAAACTTAGCCTTAAGCTCAACTGCTTGAGGCAAAGGCTGACCCTCAACTCACTGAAAAGGGGCAGCCCTTTCAATGCAGTCCAACATGCACTGTGACGAGAAAGCGGACACAACTCTTGGTTTGGGCATACAAGGATTAGGCAACCCTTAAAAGCAACCCAGAAACTACACACTCTCACAGCAACTCCTACAAAACATCTCAGGGGACAAGGTTGTAGGTCTTCTGCAGATCCACAAAGGACATGCAGACAAGAGAAGTTTTCTTCCATGGACCCTCAGTAAGTCTATGAGGGCAAAGATCTGGTCTAGCCTTCCACGGGAAGGACGAAAGCCACATTCTCCCCATGAAGATTACACAAGTCTCTCGTGTAATCCCTCAATAATTGAAACACACTCTTTGTTCAGCTTCCTTAACTGGGACCACCACCCCAGTTTGCCACACCATCTGTGTTATAATGGTTCTCCTTGTGACACTGCAGAGGCACGTCAACCGTGACAGCCTGACAATATTCAGAACCTAGCTCTGTTTGCGTGCAATCTTGCAAACATTTAAAACAGTGACTACTTACTTAGTCTCCTATGTGTCACAGGAGTAACTCTCCTACTTCTGATACATATATCCAAGTATACAAAATAGCCCAACTGCTTCATGCCCTGACGTTGACACAGAGAAAAATTCCAGCCTTTACTGAATAAAAAGGTTTTGATCAAGTTTAGCTGTTGGGGGGAAGAACTACTCCTGGCTTTAGAGAGAGGAAGAGAGAGAGCGAGAGAAACAAAGAGCAATACAGTAGATAAAGATTGAAAGGTTGAGAGAGAGAAACAAATGAAAAAGAGATATTTTCCCATTAGGAATGTTCTATCAAATGTGTAGGCATATTCATGACATTTTTACATGTTCATGTTACATTGATTACAGCAATCAATTGCGCTACAGAGAGATTTCTGAAAACAATGAAAAATGTCTTTCTTAAGTGCTTGTCTTTGCACAACACCCCTGGCCCCCAGAGCAAATCCCCTGGGGAAACATTGATATGCATATCATTTCTAGTCATCAGTACCTGGAAATATAGCTGGATGGTAAGCTGGACTGGACCATTCTCATGGAAAGGCTGTAAAAGGTTGTTTAAGATGACTGAGATCTTTAAACATCTGTGGACCAATACTGTGCTCCTTCAACTAAATCGTGGTGACTATGTTTTTGTTGTGGTTTGCTGGGGAGAGGCAGCCCAAACAGCTTACAACAGGATACATAAACAGAGCTGGAAGGCAAGCTCCAAATGCAGGGCACTACTAGAGACAGTTCAGCAGGTGGCAGCGTTGAGAATGCTCCTTGCAATTAACGAATCATCAATTACACCTTCCACCTGCTTTAAGCTTTAGACATTTTATAAAGAAGCACATTCAACTATGGGCTGGTCCTTCTAAGGTGCTGGATGGAAAGGCTAAGGGAGCTGCTAGCAGATATTAGCCTCTTTAACAAACATTAATATCTATCTGTTGCATTTGCTTTGTTCTTTGTTTCTGTTTTGTTTTAAATGTCTTCACTGATGCGGTTGTAACACAACAATTTCCCCCAGTGAATTAATGATGTACTAAAGCAGTTACTGTGAAGATCCACTGATTTTAAAGCTGCACTAACAGCATTTATTAGGATGAGCTTTAAAAATTCAGTTCAATACATAGTCTGTAATAAATAGCACTAACAACTGAATTTTTGTTTTGATAAGCTAAATTGCCATTTAGCTTGGTATTTCAGCAAGGTCTGCTAAACATTATCCAAGCAGATTTTTAATTATCTACTTAGTTTCTTTCTGATTTCTCATTAATAATCTACTTTTTATAGATTCATATTTGACCCAAACCTAACTCACATAAAGAGTACAACACAGATCTCTGTAATAAGCTCACTTTTGCTATGCATTACTTGTTTTTTAGTGCTATTCATAAATTATTGGCTAAACAGACCAGCTCACATATTTATAATTTTTTTAAACACTTAACTCATACTTTTTCACATTCATATTTTCTGAAGATGTAGACTTTTTTTACTCCATAAGTCTTCTGGCTGATGTCAGTTTTGTCCTGTGATTCTTATTTTTCTGTTCCAAAAGTCAAATCTTTATGTTTTTTGTTTCCTATCTTCTTGATATGTTCTATTTTTTTATTTTTAGAAAACTTTTTCAAATCTTTTCCTGGCAGTTGTGCAATTTTATGAAAAGCCCCACTAAACTCTGACATCTTTTCACATTTTGGACAACTCCGACCATGCCTGACTTCATCGTAATAAATGTTTATTCTGTTTTTCATTACCACAGTTGAGAGCATGGTTCAAAATATCTGCCGTGTTTACAAACATCTGTCACTCATAAGGGGATGTTATTTTCCATTATCATCTGAGTCAGAGAAGTGTGAATGTAAGCATATAACATATTGTGCTGTGGAGCTGAAGTCAGAGTACCAAGACCACAGACTCTACACAATATCCAGCTTTTCTCAAACATCTTGAAATAATTAGGTACAAATTTGGCAACTCTCTCCAAATCTTTCAGGTCAGGGTGCATTAATAAATTCCTGTATAAGATTTTCTTTTTTCATGGGGTTTGTTTTTCTTGATCTTCTAAATTTGTGTATGGCAACTTAATTATGTCTGAATGCTAAACCCATGTTGTGTTTTACCACTCTGGTGACTCCACACTGGCAGAATGCTCGCTTCCCTGCAATGGTGGGGAAAGCCTTTTTATTTGTGGTTTCTAAATCTTTATTCTAAGCTACTCATAAAGCACCAGGATGAGTGATATCATGTGGTATTCATCAACATGGTAGCTTTTTTGTTGTACTTTATATTCATTTAAACAGCGAGATTAAAGACAATGACACACAAAGGAGGTTAAGCAGCAAATGGAACCAACAATTTAATGAGCCCTCTTTTCTTCTTGATTGTTTTTACTCACAGAACAGAAAGATTCTCACATTGACAGACTTAAAACTTTAATTATTTATTTTTCCTTTCTTTAATTGAAAGTAAATGAACAAAGAAAGTAATCTGAGCAACTGAAATCATTTTTAGGCATAACTGAATGCAGCAAATCAAAAATATTCTCCTGAATTTATTTTACTGATACTCTGTCAGAAGATGGTCTAATTATAGTAAATGTGAGGAAACAAACTCAGCCAGTTTACTTTGTTTGTTTAAGTTTTGTGAAAATGTAGAGTTAAAAGAGTTCAAAGTCAGAGTTAAGGGTTTTTGATCAGCAAACATTACTTTTTTAATATAATTTCAGAAAATTATAAAACCTGATAACTGATTTTGCAACATGATTTTGTGACTGTATGCCGGACAACTTTTCCAAGTTCATTAATGTGTGGGCCATACAATTTGATGGTCAGAACATAAACTTGAAAAGTCTGTATAAAATATGTGTCCCTCTATATAAACGGCACTGGCTAAATAAATAAAGTTTTAGTTGATGTTCCAGAAAAATTTCAAGAAAAAAATTACATTTTAAAGCAAACTCTTAATTTAGTCAGTTACAGACCCATGGAGTTTTTGCATAAACGGATATAAAAAAAAATCTTTTTCCTCAACTATACCAGAAGTTTCCTTTCCATGTAGTTCACAAAAGCAGGTATATGGTTTAAGTGAAATATTGTGTACTTTTAGGCATACACAATAACATTTATGCTTAGAATAATATTTGTCACAGTTTTTGTTTTAAATTGTATTTCTTGTTGCTAATGTTAACGTTGAATTTACTTGTATTTTATTCAAGTATAATAAAATGTTCATATAGTATTTTATTATAGTTTATCCTTCTTTTCTTGCTTGTGTTCTTATTTTATGGCTTTTTTTCTCACACACATTCTGGGGCTGTCACACAGAAACAATTTTAGACAGTGGCATCAAAATGTCTCTATCCTGAAACTTGATGTGTACTAACCGATCTGCAGATGCTTCAGCAGCCCGCTTTGTGTCATGTTTCAATGATTGATGTGCTGCTTAACGAAAAGATGGAAATCATCGCTTCTCCAAAATGCTGGAGAAGTGTTGCTGTCAAAGAACAAAATGGTCATGTCTGCATCTGTTTTAAATTGTCAGAAGAACTGTTTTTCAACCAAACATCAAAGGTTTTTAAGCCTTCAGTAAATAGTTATGTTACCATAGGCAACATTAACACCAAACAGTAACTGAAGCTGAACTTGTAAAAGTAAATGGACTGAACTTAAAAGTAATAGTCCACCATAAAAAAATTGAATTTTACTTTATGGCTCATAATTTTTCTGATATGAAGTCATGTGTATCTATATTAAGTCTGAATGATAAATCTGACAAACGTCAGTACCCTCCAAGTTGAAAACCCAGACATTTCAGTCCACATCTGAAGGACAAAATCAAAAACTACAACAACTTAACAATTATAAAACTGCTTACTGAAGAAACAGCTAAGATATGGATGGATACATGTCAGCATTCCTTTCCTATGTGCATATCTACCCTGATTCACTCCAATCCAAACCAAGCTATCAAGGTCTCCCCGAAACATAATGGTACATGAAAGTGGGGCCCCTCTCAGGTTTAATGAGCTTCCCCGGACCCCATAAATGCTAGAAGTGCAGCTGCTTTTAATCTCTCCTTACTCTTTTGTAAATTGCATGTAGTGCACAAAAGTAAACAATGTGATTATTAAATTCAATCAAGAAACATATAAGCTCAGACTAGATGTTTTTAATTAACATTAAATGTAAACATTTTTTGTCCAGTTTTTACATCACTGTGCCACAATAACCACTAAATAGCTTGCAAATCGATCAGTTATTATAAACATAACTTAAAATGCTAAAAGGGCAAAGAACCAGTTTTCACGAATGTATAATTAACTTTATAATTGGCGCCCAAAATAAAAATCTCTAAATACCTAAACTAAGTTTAAATCTGCGCTGCACCTCTTTGCTTCATCATTCTGAGCATCATCGCCCCTCTAGAGGATATATAACTGCTCTGCTTCACAGAGGGCGCAGGCTAAGTGTTTTTGGTGTCCTTATCTCGCAGGATCTCTATCCTGCCTTAACGAGGCACTTGACCTCCCTCGACGCTCCTCTACTCCCCGAGTGACGCAAAAAAAAAAAAGTGGGCTGGCAGAGCGCTAAGAGCAGGAGTTTAGAGGACTAAACATCACCACTCAAGCAGACTTCATTTAAGGGAAGCCTATAAGTAAGAAGCCGTCTGTCTTATCTCGGATGTTCTCTCAATGAAACTCCTCGTTGGCGGAGACACCGGCACGAGCGCGGATGTATTCGAGAGCGAAAGAACTGACTTTTCTTCAAACTTGTAGCAACCAGCGTTCCCTGCCTGTCAGTGACTTTAGAGCTTGATGAAACTTTTCTCTTTTTTTCCTTGAATGAGGCTGGCGCATCTGGACGCAGGGCTGTCGGAGCTGTCAAGTCCTGCGCAAACTTTTAGACGGACGTGCCTTTGGTTTATTCATCCCCAAACTTAGAAGAGTTATACTGGAACCAGTTTGAATTGAAAGCTCCTCCTATCATTTTTGCAACTTTTGTTTACTTTAAATTATTATTATTATTATTATTATTATTATTATTATTATTATTATTATTATTATTATTGAGCGCAAACATGGAACACTCAGTCCTCAGACTGACATGCGTTTTGGTGGTTATCTGTCTCCTTGATAAAAGGTGAGTTGCTATAAAGTTGTTTTTTTAAAAACATAGATGTTAACTTACTTTATTTTATTTTATTACCTTATTTATTTATTTATTTTTATTTAAAAATTATAAGATAAAAATACCTTTCTGCAGAGATAGATTTAATATGATCAGTAAATAGTTTGCAACTTACCATGAAAGTTATCATTTATTCCTGCAAGTAAATGATGCACACACCTGCTTATGTTCAAAGCATAAGCAAAAAATGTCAATATGATTTTAATCTTTGCAAAGTGAGACTTTTGCAGAAATCCCAACAGGTAGCATCTGTATCTGAAAGCACAGGGTTTAGTCAATTGTCAAAACTTTTGAATCACGTAAGTCCTGTTCAGATAACATGTGGTCAGTGAAGTTCTGTAGCAGTTATAAGTTGTAGAAACTACAACAGAAGTAGCGTGCAATGTGGCTTAGTTGTAAAAGCAACTGTGCACTCTGCCTTACTCCAAAGTATTTGCTTGTTAAGGTGTGCTAGTGCAGTTGCTGATGTGTGTTTGCCAAGAGCCACACATGCCGGTGACTTCATGTATATCAGAGTGAGGCACACAGAAGCACACACAGCCCGTGATTTACACTTAATGGTGATGAAAGGAAAAGCTGGACACCTTTCAGATCTTTCAGCTCTCAAGCTTTTCATTTTCGCTCCTGTTACTGCTTCTTTGTTGAGTTGGAAAGAACTCTGAAATTGCCGTCGGCTGAATGCTGTTTCATATGATTGATCTGCAACACAAACTTCTCTCGGCTGAAAATAACTTTACAGTTAATTAGAAAATGTTTGTTAAGTTATATCTCCAGACATGATTTATGAGGAAACATTGCAGGGGCTTTCCACTGTGGTACTAAAAATGGCACTTAAGAATCATCAGCTTATTGTATAACAACCGTCTCGTTTTATTTAATTTCAGACTATTTACATTAATGTAAAATAAGTTTCATGATGTATTATTGCACTTACAAACTGCAACACTGCTAAAAAACACTGTCAAATAAAACAAACAAAGCAAGAAAGTGCTTAAAAAGTGGACACATCTGGAGCTGGTTTTGTGACAGTTAACCATATATATATATATATATATATATATTTTATGTTTCACATGACCCAGACACATTGAGACTGTGAGCTTGAGCCATCTTTGTGTTACTGTGGGAACTGAATATTGGGGTCACATTCAAGGAGACTTGGTGGTCTTAACTAGACTTTAGTGTCTAACAAAACCTGGCCGAGCGGAGGCAAGAAGGTCTGGACCACAGAGCCGTCCTGCTAATAACCCCCAACTTTGTGCTTCTCGCAGGGTGGATTCCAATGAGATCTTAGGTCTGAAGCTTCACAACATCGAACCCATCTTGAATGCCAACACAGTTTGTATGACACTACCCGGTTTGACGAGGCGCCAGCTGGAGGTGTGCATGCGCAATCCGGATGTGACGGCTTCGGCAATCCAGGGGATCCAGATTGCCATCCACGAGTGCCAGCACCAGTTCAGAGGGCACCGCTGGAACTGCTCCAGCCTGGAGACAAGAAACAAAATCCCCTACGACAGCATAGTCTTTAAAAGAGGTCAGTTTTACTGCACCCTTCTGAGTCTTTCGGGTTTTCTATCATGTGGCTATTTGCATCCAAATGAAAAAACTCTTAGAATTATGAAAGGCAAAATTTTGAATTTTCTAACGCAATTAATGTAATGTACTGTTCAAATTCACAAAAGATGAAGTTCAGCAGGCAACAGAGAGTGGCAAAAATTTTGATTTCAAATGACTTGTGGTTTTCTTCTCAAACACACTTCAATGAAGTCCCTTTAAAGCACAGGCTTACAGAGAGATTAGCCAGTACAGCGATACAAAAGATCCCAAACAGCCGTTAATATAATATTGTTCTTCAAAGCTTAAAAAAAAACTGCACAAAGAGATCATTTTGCATTTTCATCAATGCCGCCTTGCAAGATGCCGTCCAGTGGTCGGGTTATCTCCAGTCACCAGCAGACCTTCCCAACCACATTACTGTTGCTCCTCAAAAACCCAGACAAAGGAGCAGATAACTTCAAAAGAAACTAGTCAACTTCAGATTACCAAACCTGCTGCAGATCGGTTTTCTCCGATGCTTTGTTGTGCTCGGAGCTTTGCGAGTTAGCCACAAAGGATGAAAGGGGATATTTTGAGCGGAGAAGCCTTCAGATGGTCTCATCCCATGTCATTGACTGGAAAAGGCATCAATTTCTTAGTAGCCAGAGCACCTGGGTAGTTGGAACATGTGGCTGATAGTTTCAGTTTTGGGTTAGGTTGGCTTTCAGTTAATTTATTCCTAAAAATATTCTTTTCAGCGTATAGAAAGTGTAAAGCAAAATTTAAAAGAAAATATACTTGACAACTATATATTTGGAGAAGTGTTTATATTATCATTTATCCAGAAGGTCCCTATTACTAAACAGCACTGTGTTTTGGAAGAAAACTTAAAGAAAAGTAAGATTCCTTTTAGTTTAGTGAAAGGAGCATTTTCTGTAGATTTACTTTGTCTGCCAGATCATTTTGCCATATTTTCCACAAATATTGATACATTAGTGGAAAATGTATTTTGAAAACCACACTTCATTTTCAAAATACATTTCATTTAGAATTTAATGTGTTGGCTTAACACTAACATGCACAATTTTTTTAAGACCCATCAAAAAAAAGTCTTATTTAAGGTTTGTGACTGTAAATCTCTGGTAAAATGAGATCAAACTCTCACATTATGGCCCATATCCAAAAATTGTCTGTGTGAAGGAAAACTAAAACGAGATTTTACCGTAACACACCCTTTCCCACAATGGAACATGGTAGTGGCAGTATTACGCTGCCACTACCATGTTTCCCTCATGTTTTTCTTAAGTGTGCACAGGGAAGCTGATCATGGTTGACTGGATTATGAATGACGCTAAATACAAGTCAGTCATGGTAGAAAAACCCATTAAAATTTGAAGCAGACTAGCAATTGGGGCAAAGGATTCCCTTCCAGCAATAAAATCACTTTAAATAGACAGTCAGGGCTACAATGGAATGACTCAGATCAAAGCATGTTCATGTTTTAAAATGACCCAGTTAAAGTCTTGTCTGAAGTACAGGTTAGATTCTGTAATGACTCTTGAATGTCCCAATCTTACCTAAAATGTGCTACTTTGCAATAAAAGGTGAAAAATGTTTTTTTCCAAATGCTAAACAAAAAAAAAAACAGTTGTACCCTGCAGCAAAATGGTAATATTACCAAATTAATATCACACTTCTGAGATTCTTATTTTAAAGCCATAAATCACTTTCCTTTCACTTCGTAATTGTATGCGTTGTGTTGAAGTATTACATAAAACGTTAATGAAAAGCACTGAAGTTTCAGTCTGTCAACTGAAAAAAATGCAAGAAAGTCCAAGAGCTATGAATACTTTAGCAAGACACTGTGTGTATTTCATCTCTAACATTCATGCAGATCTTTAGAGTTTCAGGCTTAAATAAGTTTGTGCTATTACTGAAAAGAAACTTTTTTTCATTGCACTGTACGCTTGCGCACCTCTGGCCTTACTTTCCCTCATAACTGCCTCATTCAAAGGCTGTTTGTCATTATTAGTGCAGGCAGTTGCTACAGTAGTTGTCTGGCATCCCTGGTTCGCCTCGGGTGCAGAAACTCCAAACCACTGACATAAACAACCTCTTTAAATCAGATGATTCATCTGTTGCATGTTGATGCGATCCCCTCCACAGAAGCTGAAAAATGGATACAAGTTAACATGTTGCAGCCATTATTGCGTGCAGCTACTGCAGAGTGGCGGTGCTTTCAGTGAGACATGTTTACAGACCCGAATTAGATTAAATCTGGCATGCTTTTCAGCATAACTGCCTGTAGAAATAGACATGACTGTCTTTCATGCATAGAGTGAGTATGCCAAACCAGAATTGTTTAACTAACTTTATTAATAGTTTTAAAAAGCAAGACATGTCATTGGATAGAATAATATAAACAATTTAGAAGTCTAATTTTGCTGCATCAGAAGCTGTTGGATCCTCAGGCTACGCCACAGAGATCTGCTGATGGTCTCTTGTGAATTTTCTGGGCTTGTGTTCATCCTTACTCAGCTTGCATTAAAAACTAGGCTAAGGAGGAATCCAAGCAAGACGTGGATCAACAGAAGTAGGAGAATCGGACCATCTCACTCTGTCATTCTTTCTTTCATTTTGCCTCTCCTTATCTGTCACTGTGCCTGCTCCTAATGCTTTTACTTCCCTTGCCAGAGCGAGTACTTGTGAATTTGCTCTCAGCACTTTCCCAACTCTCGGAGGCAAAAGCATAAACCTGTTTAGTCGGTTTCTGTAACACAAAGTGACAGTTTCCTTTGAAACTTTAATTCATTTTGCCACTTCCTCTGCCATCAGTTCAGCCGGGCGTGCCGCAGCCGGTGAATTATTTGTTAGATTGATTTGTTCCCAAGTCTTCCGGGGACCCGCGTGGAGGAGCCCAGAGCAGAGCCGGACAGGAGCTAAAACAGGCTTTCTATGTATGGGGGTGTGCCTAAGTGCCGTCTCTCCTCTCCCACCTTATGCAGGTCAAATTGTTAGGGTAGAGGTGGCAGATAAGGGAATTCCTTCGAGTTATGTACATGAGAGTTTAAGTTAGAGTATTATTTCTCATAATAAAAAAACAATAACCAAAGATAGCTTTTTAATTATTATAATTCACCTGCAACTTTCAGAAAACAAGATGGCAGTTTATAATTTATAAGCTAAATAGCACATTTTAGATTTTGGTTATAGAAAATCAACCTTTTATTTTGCTTCCAACATGACAAAATGCAATTTTTGATGCAACAATTAAAATGTGATTTATGCCATGCTTTACATTGTCTTTAGTGACGATGACTACCAGCCTTCTTGGCCTCCATTAACATAAAACTGCCTAATGCAGAAATACTTTAAGTATTAATTTAGTCATAGTATATAAGAGAAATGTAGCACTAAAATGTTCAGTTATTGACTTCTTATGAAAGGTCTGACCTTGGACAAAGCTTGCTTACCTCCATGAAGCAGACATCTGAAAGCAGGAATTGCCAGGATATTCATTGGTTAGAATGGGGTACTACTCTTACCACTCTCAGTTTCACACCTACCCACCAGCTTGTCTTTGTAAGTGCCTCCCTTGGCAATTCAGAGGCTTAAAAGCAGCAGGTTGACTTCAAACCCTCATGCCACCTTGCTCCTTACCTAATTCACACCAAGACAAGAAAAGGTTGTGTCAGGCCTGGCTTGCAAGTGTTTTGTGAGAGGTACTTAAGGTTCTGGGATATGGCCCCCATTTAAACCACCTTTGATCCATCCCACATAAACTAATTAAACGGGCCATGCCTCAACACGATGTGCTTGTACCTTCATAAAATTGGCAGTGGAGTTATAGCAGTGCTATTGATTTGATTGAAGGAATGTGGTCGCCGCCTCTGACTTCATACCTACTCGTCAACTTGGCTCTTTGGCTTCCTAACTTCCTGGCTCTGAGTCATTAAAGAAGGCCATTTTAAAAAGATTGCTTTCAAGCCAGGCCTAAAAAACTTCTCTTTTTCTTTCTGTTTTATGTAACAACCAGTGTGGTAGGGGGGTTAAAGTGAACCCATCGCCCTGAGCTGCCAATTAAGCAAGTCACAGAGCACAGAGAGTAGCTGATTCGATGTTAAGAGTGGGCGAGCCGCACAGCATTCCAATACAACCAACCACATTTCTTCCCATGATGTTATGAAACGATATGTGCTGTCCTTAACGAAAGTATTCATGCCCCTCAAACTTTTTCAAATTTTGTCACATTGAAACTACAAACCTCTGTGAATGTTATTTTTTTTGTTTTGTTTCTTTATAAGCCAAAAGACAGTAATACATAATGAAAAATGAAAATGTAATAAAAAATTCTAAATTAAAATTTTAAATCTAGAAAGTGAGACATGCTTTTGTATTTGTTTGCTCAAAATTTGAGAAATAATTGCAGTGTCTTCAGAAGGCATTCAGTTGGTAAATTAAATCCACCTGTGTGTCATTAATTTCCCATTTTCTGTCCTGTCAAAAAGGATTTAACAGAATTCATTACTTTTATCTTTTTATTTTTTGTATTTTTAGTCACTCTTAAATGTTTCACTGCAGAAATCTGCAAGAATCTCACCAAATCTTATCAAAAAAAAATTATCTAGTTTCTGGAAACATCTTAATACACTTGAAATAAAACAAAACTAACTTAAAAGTAACTTTTCAGAAATATATAGGAGCTTGTTTTATGTCAATAATTTCTTAGTAATGACAAATGACTAGTTCCACTGGCATATTATTTCACTTATGACAAGACATTTTTCCTGTTGAAATGGTCTGGCAATGGAACTAGTACTTTTTCATTATTGTTAAGCAATTATTGACATAAAACATGCTCCTGTATGTTTTATGCTTGAAAATTACTTGTAAGTTAGTTTTGTCTGATTTCAAGTGTACTAAGATATTTGAACTAGAAACTAAAACTAAAATGATTGATAGGATTTGGCACTTTTGCAATGTTCAAAGGGTTTTTTTTATTGACAAATAGAAACCCTGGGTAAATACAAGAAGCTGTTTTCAAATAATGATTTCATTTAAACACACCCGTCACTTTGAAAAAGCAAGTATTTACAATAAAAGACTTCACAGTTAAGGTTATGCAACATAATCTGGATTCGATCGAAAGACCAGACTTTCACTAGGCCATTTCAAAACTTTTGCTTTGTTTATGTGGTGTAAGTCATCCACAAATCAATGTGCTGCTGTGCTTTGAATTACTCTCCTCAAATTCAATTTGACAGCAAAACTTACAGTTCCAACAACTAAATTTATGCAAGTGCTAAAGCATCACACACTACACACACCACTCTATACATAATTTGTGTGAAGTCCTGAGAGTTTTGGTATCTCTATGAGACAGCTGAGATGCTTAAGGAAGGATTCTTCTTTGCAGCCAAAATTGTAGAATTGTCTTCATAAAAAGTCTTTGAGGTGGATCCGCAGTGAATCATCACAACCCAGCTTGAAGGTGTTTGCTTGAAATACACAAATAAGTTTGATCTTCTAAGTAATAAATCAACTCATGCTAATAATGAGATTTTTGTGATGACAATTCTCTTTAAACACATAAAACGCTTTGGGTGAAAGTTTTATGTAAATTCCAGAAAGGTATTTCTGGCTTCTGATTTTATTACATTTCTGGTTGAAATTCAAATGTTAAAATGTAGAGAGTTATGTTCAGAAAAACATCACAGCCTATTTTTTCTTAAACATGTTTTTTTTTTTTTCCTGTTTCAGCCTTTTGCATATTGCACTTAGAATAAATGGTGTCTTGCACTTGTAATAAAGGGTGTCCGTACAACATGTGCAATTTGTTTCCAATCCATCCACATGAGTAAAATGCTTTAGATTTGGTTTAGATACTCTGAGAATACAAAGTTTTTAATCTTTTGTTATTGTGCCATTGCAAATGGCACAATAACAAGACTTGCGCAAGACTCTCTTGTTTAGTCCTTATACGACTGCCTTTGACGTTTTATGTGTTCATCATTAGGCTATATATGCTGAGCAAAGAATTTCAGTACGACAGCAACTGCGTCAAACGTTATACCATATTCTTGCAAAAACAAAGCAGTTTTACGTTTTCTGACATGTGTAGAAAGAAGGAAGTAACCTCAAACTGTGCTAAAAAGGGAAGTTAATAGTTTTATATGACTCCAAAAAGCTGCTTGGATCATTTCCCCCTTTCAAACTGTTGCACTGTAAACCCCTGAGTGGTTTCTTTTCATGTTTGCTTTACAAGTTTCCATTCTAATCCTCACTGTTTTCTAAACCAGTAAGTGGATCCCAGTGGGGCTGCTTTTAAAGAAACTGATGGCACCTTCATAGACAGAAAGCTCAGATCTAACAGCAGACACCCCAGATGGGATGGGTTAATATGTCTCCCTTCAACCCGTATTATTTAAGAGTTCCATAAATAAATATTGATTTCTTTCTTACAGTGCAAATGCTAGTCGTAAGACTGCACCTAAAAATGACACATTAATTTGCATTTGCTATCAAGGAGAAAAATGTGTGAGTAGCTGACGAGGTTAAATCAGTTACACAGTCAAGAGAATTCACACACACAGGTATTGAATCACCTCCTGTTCTTTCAGTGATCCTTCAAGCCAATTTGGCTCGATTACAAGGTAAAAGCTGCAATATGGCACAAGGAGCTTCTCTGGAATAAACGAGTACATTTTTCATTAAGTTTTCAGCACCACATTTAAAAAGATGAAAGTCAGAGGAAGAATCAAACTCATCCACAAGCACAAGTGAGTAATCAAGCTGACTGATGATTATGATCTGTGTAAAAGATCAAAATAATATAAGGAGTAGGTTAGGTCAAAGTCAGAAATATTTTTATCCCTGACTTCTTATTAGTGTTGGTTTATTTAATCTCTAACCAGACCTTGTACAGTTCCTTGCAAAAACATTCATAGGTCTTGATGTTTTCCACATTTTGTCATGCTACAACCACAAATTCAATGTAGTTTATTTGGATTTTATATGACAGACCAACACAATTATAGCACAGTTTTGGGAGCTGGAGGAGGAAAAAAATAAAAGGTAATAAAAATTGTGTGTTGATTTGTGTGTTTTGTTGACTTGTAATTTGTCCTCTTTATGATGATCCCCCTAATTAAAACCTATTGCAACAGTTTAGCTTCAGAGGCCATCTAATTAGTGAATCAAGTCCATCTGTGTAATGTTATGTCGATGTAAATGTAGTGTTTTGTGACAATCGAGGGTTATTAGTGAACAAAAACAGCAACA
Organism: Brachyrhaphis roseni; assembly: GCA_903066815.1. Taxonomy (NCBI): domain Eukaryota; kingdom Metazoa; phylum Chordata; class Actinopteri; order Cyprinodontiformes; family Poeciliidae; genus Brachyrhaphis; species Brachyrhaphis roseni. The sequence continues at coordinate 41,518 of CAEFZY010024605.1, read as the reverse complement.
TGACAATCAAAGATACACACTATCTATACTCTGAAACATGATGGCAGCAGCATCATACTGTGGCATGATTTTTTTTTTTTTTTCATTTAGGAAAATTCCATAAAATATTTAACCAGAGGAACAAGTGAGTGGTTTATGTCAAAGTATTTTCATTTGTCAGAAAATCCCAGACAAAGTACAGGTCTACACAGAGATGTGACTTTGTGGCAGAGAAATGAAAGCTGATATTGTCATGCAGAAAAGGGCAACAATTTCAGTGTTCCGATTTCCAAACCTTGTAGCTACTAACCAAAAAGTCTTTCAGCTGCAAATATTATGAAAATGGGCTACAAAATCATTGACATAAAGTTTAAAAAGATGCTGCACTTTTCAGATATTTTGTCTTCAGTTAAGAATGTCTGTAAAACCAGATTATTATTATTTTTTTTTTGGAGTTATGGTTTATTTTGTGTTGGTCTATCACTTATGCGCTCCCTCTCGGTGTGGTTGTAACTTAACATTGTGATAAATGTCAGTTGGTTTGACTACCTTTGTAAACTGCTGTATATCTATAGCAGCAGGACAAACACAAAAAGACACAAGCCACATTTGTCACGGTCGGTGATTGCCTTTTGTGTTGTTGAATGGGAGTGGTAGCAGTTTGTTCATGTTCTTCTGGTCTACCAGGAGAAACTACTTAACTGATATTGTCTCTTATATTTCCTCATGCATTATGAGTGTTTGCTTGCTTAGTGCAATGTTTCCCAACCCTGGTCCTCAAGGCACACTGCCCTGCATGTTTTAGGTATTTCCTTGCTTCAGTCCAGCTGATTTTAATTGATGACTGACTAACAGGCGTTTGTTGAACTGCAATCAGTTGAATCAGGCACATTGAAACAGGGAAACCTCTAAACATGTAGGATATGATACAAGGAAACAATATCTGTAATGTCTGTCATAAGGTATGCAAAGCGTTGAGTGGTGATTTGCGCAGTCATTCAGTGTCACGCATGCTTTCCTAAGTTTCATTTGGTGTAAAGAAAATGTTGCTTCTTTGAATGTTAGCCCTTTTATTTAAAAGGATAAACTAGGCTTGTTTGCTTTTTGATTGAATTTGAAGAAACATTAAGGAAAACTAAGTGTGTATTCACACCAGACACATTTGGTCTGCTTTTAACGGACCAGAGTTTGTATTCCCCCGTTGATCCTTACCTTTTTTGCAAGTGTGACTATACTCAAGCAAACCCAGATGCAGACCAACTAACCAGACCAAGATGCACTTTTTGAGGCGGTCTTAGTCCGCTTCCAAATGGACTCTAGTGCAGTCCAAACCAACAACAAGATGCATACATTTTTTTGGGCTTCATGGCTCACTGCTGCTGGGCATCATGGTAAAGATGAGCCCTTCAAGGTTGCTAATGGTACTACTGCATGTACTGATTGTACTGAAATCATACCGTTTTCTTCTCAGCGATACTGCTGGAAGAATGTTGAGAGTCAATGTCCTGTCTCCTTCAGCTTGCAGCTCGCATTTGCCGATGTCGTTGAGAAATTAAAACTATCCCATTGCAAAACCTGCGTTGTATGAGCTGGTCTTGACTTTTAGAATGGAGTTGTAGTTGCAATAACAGCACAAATGTCAACAACTGAAATGCAGCAAGAAGAACTTACAAAGTTTGTTTTTCTGTGTCATTTCTGTCAAATGGGAGGAGTGATTGTCACCCACATGGCTTTGTTTAAAAGTCCGCTTGCAGAAAAGCACAATGTGAAAGCAAACCACATTAAACAAACTAACAAAAAAGTCTGCTTTTAGTCCAGAAAATAAAGTGGACCAAAAGACTGTCCTTAAAACAGTCTGTTGGTGAAAACATCCTAAAATTGCAGATAAGCCTAAATACACTACACCCACAGTATAGCATAGTGGTGGTACAGTCATGAAGTGGGATTACTTTTCTTTGCAAGGACAAGGAAGCTGGTTTGATTGAGATAATATGAAGTCATCTTAATACAGTGGTGAATACAATGTACACCTCTTTTTTCAGACTTTTATCTGGAATAAAACCCCAATAAAAAATTACGTATTTTTGTCTTTCCCTTCACAATAATGCACTACTTTTAGCTGATCTGAGAGATGAAATCCTTATTTAAAAAAGTATGTTTTGCTGTGTTTTTTAATTGTTCCCTGTGCTTTACTTTATGTCGTTCTGATGCTATTTTTTTCCCATTTGCAATGAAATGATCTTTTTTCTAAACATATGCTTCTTTCCTGTTAAAAGCTTATTGTGTCCTTCAGCTTGAGCTTTTTACTTATAAACTGACTGTACCCACAGGTTTTCGAGAGAGTGCCTTTGCATATGCGATCGCAGCAGCTGGGGTGGTGCACGCGGTGGCCAATGCCTGCTCCATGGGAAAACTGAAAGCATGCGGCTGTGACGAGAAGCGGCGCGGGGACGAGGAGGCATTTCGACTCAAGCTCAGCCGCTTACAGCTGGAGGCCATCCAGAGAGGGAAAGGGATGGTTCACGGTGTGATGGAGCACTACCCCGCCGAGCTCTCCGGACTGCAGCCAGACTCCTGGGAGTGGGGTGGCTGCAGCCCTGATGTGGAATTCGGGGAAAAGTTCTCAAGGGACTTCCTGGATGCCCGCGAAACCTATAGAGACATCCATGCAAGAATGAGGTTGCATAATAATAAAGTTGGGAGGCAGGTGAGTGTCTGCACAACATAATACAAAGGGCTCTTAAAACTGTTTATATACAGTAGCAATTTAAAATAATTACTACATAAATCAGAATTAATGTCAGCCATTGGTTTATGAATTGCTGCATTGAGGCTTGCAGTTTGCCACTTTGTTGTATGCATCTTGAGTTTTACAAGCCTAAAGAGAAATGTAAAAGAATGTCTGACTAGGGACACAAAACACAAGGCATGTCCAACAAAACTGTGTTGAAACGTTTAATGTGATCTACTAGCACACTGAGATTTACAACATAATGTGTCAGGGTAAAATTGCATATAAACAAGGCTTTTAAGAAGTCTGTCAACAAATAATCCCCAAAAATAGCATGTTGTGTTCCCTTGTTTCTAAACAACTAAGCTTTTCTTGACTAGTAGGTTGTTCTAACATGGTCATATTTTCTTGTGGGTGATTAGACTTGATAAAATGTGACTTTTGATATTTCCACACTAGTGTAAGGAGCTTTATTTCTTGGCCACAGCTAATCATAACCTAATGCACCGTGCAAATACAGTTGAAGCCAGATATTTACATACACTGAATAAAAAGACACAATTTCATTTTTCCTCACTGTCTGAAGTTGAATCTTGAAACTTTTCTTGTTTTAGCTTAGTTAGAATTCCCCGAATTATTTCTATTTGCTAAATACCAGAAAACTTGGCGAAAATATTTTTTAGAATTGTTTCCTAACTTTTTTGAATTTCAAAAGTTTACATACAATTGGTCAATGTCAGGGATAGCTGTCTTTAAAACTCCTGATATGCTACAGTTGGGTTTTATTTTGGGTTTTCTTCCACAAACTTCTCACAATAGTTTGCTTGAGTTCTGGCCCATTCCTCATAACAAAACCGGTGTAACAAACTGGTGTAACAGAGTCCATTTCGTAGCTCACCTCACTCACACATGCCTTTTTAGAACTCCCCACATTTTCTCTCCGTAGGACTGATTTGGCTGTTTTGTCCTTTAGTCACTTTTAGCTTTTACTTCCTGGCTGATGTCTTTAGAGGTCCCTTCAATGTTTATACATAATGTTATTTCCTCATTATGCCATCTATTTTGTGAAGTGGACCAGTTCCTCCTGTAGCAAAACAGTTCCACAACATGATGCTGCCACACGGATGGGGTAATCATCCCTGTTCTTGCTCCAGATATAGCAATGGTAATTATGGCCAAACAGTTCAACTTTATTTTCATCAGACCACATGACATGCCTCCAAAAATGAAGATATTTGTGTCTGTGTGCATCTGCAAAGTACAATCTGGATTTTCATGTTTCTTTTTAAGTAAAGGCTTTTTCCTCTCTGAGGGGCCTTTCAGCCCATGTCAGGTACAGGACAGTATGACTGTGGATGATGACACTGCCTTACCACAAGGTAGTTTTTGTTCTGGAGTATATCTGCACATTTAGGAACAAAAGACGTTTACCTCTGGGACACAGAAACCATCCTCTTCATAAGCATTTTGTTATTTGAACATTCCGATCATGTCAACACTTGTATAAAATTGTTTGAACAGATGAACGCGGCACCTTCAAGTGTTGTTAAATTGTTTCAAACGATGAGCCAGACTTGTGCAGTTGCATAATTCTCTTCCTGATATATTGGCTGATTTCTTTTGAATTTCCGATCTCGTCAAACTAGGAAGCCGTGTGTTTCAGGCGTGGCCTTAAAATACATCCACAGGTGTGACTCCAATTAACTTAATGTGTCAGTTAGCCTGTTAGAAGTTTGTGGAAGCCCAAAAGGTTTGACACAAATCATAAAGTTTTATAAACGACAGATTTTAAAAATGTATCAGGTGCATACATTTGGTCCCTGTAAACTTTTGAAATTGATGGAAGTTAAAAAAAAAAAAATTCTCTGGGATTTAGCAAATAGATATAATTTTGGTAATTCTAACTAAACTAAAACAAGAAAAGTTTGGTCTGATTTAACTTCAGACTGTGAGAAAACAATGTATTTATCTTTGTAATCAGTTTATGTAAATATCTGGTTTCAACTGCATAATGCTAGTTGCTACTGTCTCCATGCAATATTTGCAGTGTACTGCAAAAACAAAAACAGCCATTTTTGGTTCTACACTGCAGTTTGTTTCTGTGCTGACCTTTAGAGTGTAGTATTATGTGGCTTGGTTTCATAGCAAAAGATGAAATGGCTCAATTAGTCAACAGTGCAGAAAAGTTTCAGTGCAAAATTGCACACTTCATATTGAAAATAGTTTGAAAAACAGAAAATCAACAACAATTCTTACTGCTGTTACAATAATATATTCACTATTGTAGTTATAATGTCTACGTTTACATTTCTTTATCCTTATTTGCAATTTAACACATAGACCTGGGCATTTAGTTTCAAACAATACATACAAACAAACGACTGCTGATTTAAGAAATTTTCTTTTCATTCTCAATTAGTGAGATGGCCTTTTTACTTTTCTTTTTTTTTTCTTTACAAATGGTTAGCATCATTCCTTTAAGTTTCAATCATATGATTTACTTTACAAGGGAGGTTTTCAGCAGTTCAACACAAAAAGGTGTAGTGATCGTTTTGTTTGCTATCTTGCATAATATTCTTCTTCCCTTTAAAAATATTCAATTAAATATACACTTTAAAACCCTACAGCTAGATGGATTTTTCTGTGACTGTCCAACAAATTAAAACAAACAAAAATCAAAACAATGACATCTAGATGATAAGACATTTCAGGTCTGATGCTAAGTGTTTATAATTAAGCCTTGCATGAGCCTGTCAGACTTGCTACATCTGTCACTTCAATTGTGTGACACCAATAATTTGGCCATAATGTTTCCAGAAGGACAGAGAGAAAGTGGCAAAAATATTTATCCATGATGCTAAATAGTTAATATAATAGTGCTTTTCTTCATAAACCAGTAAGTGAACAAAAATGCAGTGAACACTGTTCCTCTGTTGAGGAAGTGGAAATTTGAGACTTAATTATTAGAAGTAACAGACAAACTTTAATATCCATCCCTCAGTAATAGTTTCTGCCATCTTTAAGGTTTCCTACTTCTTCTAAACTCATAATTCCTCAGTTTTTGTCCAGTGCTTAATGTGTCTTTTCTGTCTAAATTTATTGCAGTTTTCAAACTTTTTCTTCCACTTGCTACCAAAAACTATCCACAAACACAGTTTGTGGATAAGACAATAGTCAAGTCTAAATATAAAGTGCATTTTTTACAAATCTTTTGAGATGCATCCCTTTTGCTTTTTCTTCTAAGACTGCATCCCCTGACCTTGTTTTCACATAAGCTCAAAATTCAAAGTTTTTTTGTTTTTTTCTTTTTTCTAACAGAAATAATGATATAAGGCTGTCTCACTGGCTGTCTTTTGTCAACACATTTTTTACTCTTGATTAATGACTTTTATGACAAGATTAATGGAGATTCAAGAGGTTGTAATTAGTTGAGAATTTTGCCAGTTTATAATTTTTTTTTCAAAGGCAACGATTACAACCGCCACCATTTGAAAAGACACTCAAGCATTGTTTTGATGACTAGTTCTAAAGGATTTTCCCTTGGGGGAACGCAAGAAAAAATGTAAATGACATTGATAAGCTGGGCAGCAACCAGCTCTGTTGTGGCAGAGAGACAAGTAGCAACCATAAATTGCTCATTGTTCCTGCATTTCCTCCAAAGTAATTTGGGATCGTATCTTTTATCAGTTTACTTCTGGTTCCCTTGATTTTGCAGACAAAACACATATGCGTTCGACAGCTGAATGCAACAACAGCTGGCCTCCCTGCTGTAGCTGGATGTTAGAGTCAGTCATATACACATTTATTTGATGTTATTTTTGTATTTAGCCTTTATTTCACCAAGAAAATTCCATTGAGATTAAAAATGTCTTATGAAAGACAATCCTGGCCAAGACTGGCAGCTTATCAGATTGATGACAAAAGGTTTCTATTAGTGAGGGAGAGTTGATACTACATGAGTAATAATGAATTGCTAAGCTAAACAAAGCCTATATTTTACTCTGTGAGGCCTCTTATTTTGTTTAAACAGACTGACTCGGTTTCGGTTACACAATTGTTATTTTGAATGAGTGCTTCATCATAATTCAGGTTTTAAAGGAGGGAAATTGACTCAGACTGTCTCACGGCACAACATGCATCTTTGTTTTGTTTTCTTTGCTTATCTTCATAAAACAACACATCCAGATGCTCATTAACAAGACACATTTTGTAAATCTGAGAAGTTATATTGTTAAAATATTTTCATTACTATTCACTAGTGTACAATGTGAAACAACATATCTGCAGAATTCAATATGCTATTTTTTACAGCTTTACAATTCAGATTACAGTGATAAAGATATAATTTGACAAATTAATTTTGACTATTATGTGTTCCCTTTGTATTGTGACATGTTAGCTAATAAACATGTAGTGTGTTGGCATGGTATTTTCAAGGTCTTCTTGTCCACTGATTCAAAACATAATTTTGGTCAACATTTTTTACATATTTAACTTGTGCTGGACAGTGGCATTGTTGGTAGCAGCGTAGCCTTGCAATTAGAAGATCCTTTGTTCAAATCATTCTGCATGGAGTTTGCAAGTTCTCTCTGTGAAAACTATCATCTAAGTAACTTTTGCAAAAATATATTTTTTCCATATTCATTAAAACTGTTACCATGTTGTGACGGAAAAATATGAGACAGATAATCTGTGAAAAGATCAAGCTCCTCCACCTTCTCCCAATGTCACTAGCAGTCTGCAAAATTGCCCGGTCAAAAACAACCAATCAGAGACAGGAGGAGCATCTTAGCGCTGTCAATCAACCTCATATGCATGGTGCTAAATGTACTAATGACAGAGAAACAACGTAAAGGAAAACCAATTATCCAGCGTCATCAGTGTCCATGCTAACTAGCATTCGTGGCAGGAAATCTTGTAGTGAATCAACTGTAGCATATCAGTTAGCAAGGCGGGGGGCTTTAGAACAAGAATGGCTGACAGCGTTAAGGCCCTCCTCCTGGCTCTGGTTATTTCTCACTACGTAATGTATTTCTGTACTGGGAGGACTGGGAGAAGACAACGGAGCTATTTTTTTCATAGATTTTCTGTCTTTTGCCATAAACATAATTATAATTTTAACAAATATGTTAAAGACATTTACATGCTCCAACTTTTATGAGAGCACTGGGGGAAGTAATATTCTATCGTAAAAGTTTGGGGTTCCAAAGCAAATATTTTTCAAATGTGAGGGAGACACGTTCCCTTCAGACATAATTACTGTGATGCCCTTGTGTCATAGAAAACCTCATTATAAAAAAAAATCAGTAGACTAGATTAACTTTGCAGCAGTGGGGGTATTTGTAGCTTTCTTATATAAACTATAAAATAAAATAGGGTGCAACGCCGGCTCAGCAGGTAAGAGTTGTTCTGTAACCAGTAGGTTGCCAGTTCAAATCCCTCCTCTGTCCGTCTCAGTCATTGTGATGGTTTTAGACTCCAGACCCCTGCTTACTGATTACTGATGGCCTCTGATGACCTTTGTAGAGATAAAGTGTTCTTCAAATCTCACTGTTGTTAGACATCTGATGCCTTGATCTCCAAAACATTAGCTAGAATGCAGAACACAGAATCTTAATTATCTTTTAAAAACCACTTCATGGACTCTTTTCTTTGTCTAAGAAAGGAAGTTAATTATTAAGTAACACACCAGCTTTATTGAGTCTGATCTCCAACAGGTTACAGGTGGCCACAGGCTGGAGAGCACTACTTCAGTGAGCACTAACAGTAGACAGAGCCAATTATAGGTGAAGGTAAATAACTTAGGGGAGAAATAAAGCAGTAAAAGAGAAAAAAGCAGTGGGTGAAGATGGAGAAGCAAATGAGTCAGTGAAGAACTGCAACAGCTCACATATGATGACTTCAGTTGTAAAGTACAATAAAGCCCTATTAAAAACAAGCCACAAACATGTACATGCATACACAAGGTCCCTTGTATAAAACAGAAAACACTGACAGGTGGGGCTGTAAAAGAACGCCTACCCATCTCTTGTGTCTTTCCCTTCCAGCAACCTACTGCTATCACCACCTCACCTCCCTCCAGCCCGGTCTTTCCCCTGTCCCACTCCCCCCTTCAGAGGAGTAGTCTTTAAGCAGAGGAATGTCGTGGGTTTTTTTTTTTTTCTTTTTTTTTCTCCTTTCACAGGGTGTGCATGTTGCCTCATGCCCACCCGAGGGTTCTCACGACGTCCCGTCTTGTTTTTAGCCCTAATTAGTGACTGCTGGCAGTTTGGAAACAGATGTTTAAAATCCTGCAAAAGATTTTAGACTTCAAACAGCGGGGCGGAAAGTAGAAAGAGATTCGCCCTTCCTTCCCTCTTTTCTTTCTCCCCTACTCTACCTCCTCCAACCTCTCTCTGGCTGAAACTAAAAATGACAAAGACAATTTGTGGCATGATATAAATAACTCTATTACGTAAACTACAAGTTTTGAACAGGTTTTAAAACAATATTTTTTGCTTTACAGTGCTGAAAAAAATCCATCGCATATCCATTTTGCTGCAAAAACAGACAGCCCAGCCTTCCTCTATTGTTAAGCAGCTGTAAGCTGCACACATGGCTGTTCAGTAGTTCACAGTTTGAAGTCAATAAAACATAAGCAGGCCATAAATGTCTTGGCTAAATAATTTTTTTCCTCCTCAAAGTATCCTTATCATTTAAAGAGCACACTTCAAAAATAAATGCTTGGCACACTTCTGTGTGTTCATGTTGCAGATTTAAGAGCCATGTCAAGGTTCTGTTGAATCCTGTCTTTTCATTAGGTAGGCAGGTGGTGACAGTGCTGGCTACACAACAGTCTGCTGTGTTACTGGCAAGCGTCTTGGTAATTACGATTTACCATCAGGCCCAGACTGCAGGGGAGCAAAGAGAGATAAAGGCTGCAGCTTTGCAGGAAGGCAGCTACCTGTCTCAACTCCTTTTTACCACTATTGCAGAAATATCTGTAGCTTGTAGCTCAACATCTGAGTGATAGCTTATATCCCAGTTTTTTCTTCTTCTATGTTTTCAAGTCAAATTTGACTTGCCTTTAAAGTTAAAGTGAGAATATTCATCATTTCCATTTTTACTACACTGAAGGTGGTTGAACAAATGTCAACTGTGATTACAATCTAAGCAAACTACTTACAGTGAAAACGATGATCTGTATAAATAAACAGCGCCTTGGAGAAGCACTCATGCTAACTAACTCCATTGTATTTTACTGACAGATGAACATGACCTGGAACCTAATTATGGGATGAAAGAAAAATGATTAATGCTTGTAATAAATGTTTGCACATTTGTAAATGAAAATTGTGGTGTGCAGTTGTATTCAGCCTCTTTACTCTGATGTACCAAAATAAAATACAGTGCATTATGACATGTCAGGAGTAAAGTTTGAAAATACCGCCCCAAGCATTGGAGATTTCACCAAGTTCCATTCAATCCATCATGTGAAAATGGAAAGAGTATAGTGCAATAGAAAACCCACAGAGATATGGCCATCCATCTAAACAGTCGGGGTTAGGAGACAAGTGCACTAAACAAATAACTCTTTTATCAAACAATAGTGAAAAAAAAAGATGTTGAAAGACAGCCATTTGAAGACCAGTTTGCAATTTACCACACACCATGTGCAGTAAATTGTGAAAGAAGGTGCTATGGTTAGATGAGATAAATACTGAACTTTCTGGCCTCCAAGCAAGAGGCTATGCATTGCGTATTAGTAACACTAAACATGAGAGGTTCCTGGGTGTGATGGAAGGATTGAAGACAAACAAACAGAATATGGAGCAATAATTCACCTTGCAATGGGTCAACACTGAATAGAGCTACAATGGCATGGTTAAAATTGAAGCATATAAGTGTTTTAATGTTGCTCAAAGTCCAGCCCTAAATCCAATTAAGAGTCTGTGGACTTAAAATGAATGTTTCTCCATCAAGTTTAATGAAGCTTCAGTCAATTTGGAATTGACTATGAATACTATTAAGGGTTGAATACTAATGCAAACTCTCTTTCATATATGTTTGGGAAACAAAACAATAAAAATCCATCTATTACACCTTCATAAACCTCTTTGTGTTAGTATTTTGCTTAGCATTTTTTATTTAGATTGAAGTCTGTGGTTGTGATGTGAGAAAAATAAAAACACCCAGGGGATGTGAACACTTTTGCAGGACAAGTCATATTGTGAATGAGAGCATTGCTTTATACCAAAATGCCAAACTCCTCAACAACGGAAAGAGCTGGTGATTAAAGTTAATCAGCCACTTTAGAGGAGTTTTAATAGAAAAACTTGTTTTTGTAAAGCAGATGTTTTAAAGCAATCGAGGACTAACTTTGTGTATGTGAGGGCTTAACACAGCTTTAACTGGGGCTCTAAGATTTATTAGCAAGTCATAATGAATTTGAACGGCACCCCTTTGAGATCTGCCCAAACCAGCAAAACTGGGACTCCCAGATCGTTTAATGGCTAATTTAACCCATGAGCAATGATAAACTGCTCATAAGAGGCAATTCAGGTTAATTCACTTACGGTACTCAGAAACCACACAAAAGAAATCGACTGTTTGATCAAGCAACTTTAGTGCTGCATTATTCCTGCAGTTCTCAGAGGACGTTTTATATCCTCGGTGGCGTGCAGACCCTTTCTGAAGATACAGAACAAGGAGATCTGTACTCACACACACTCTGCAGATACTAGTAGAGTACATGTGTCTGCTTTACTCATGCAGACACATGTAGAGGCAGAGGCAAATGATGCACAGTAAAAGTTCAGCAGGTGGAAGTGCTTATGTCTGTAATAACATTTTATTAGAGTCTTTAAATGAGAGCTGGGGATACTGTGTGTAATTAACAGTGAGTAAATGCTGCATACATAGACACAACTGCACACACGGTCTAAGATTGCATATCTGTATACATTTGCCCTGTAACTGCATGTCATTGTGTCAGCATGTGTATTCATATGCGCATGCTTAGCTGCTCTTTTGAAGCAAGGCGTTTGATTTGTTTAAAGTGATGTCTGGGTTTAATGTGTTGCTGTGGGATTTGTTTGTGTGCTTTGATTTTGCCTGGGCTTTCTGTTGGGCTTTAGGGTTCTTTAGCAGATCTCCTTTGAACTGGCAAACACAAGGCTGCAAATGGAGTCTGAGCTGTTTATCTGAGAAGAGGGGTCGACCATGGGACACGCAGACATTAGATTAGGATTTTCCCAAAAGAGGTTCATGTTAATGACGCAGGGTTTAGTGCAATGATCAAACTTAAAGCAGAAACCTCAACTAGGAATAAAAGGTTAATTTTAACTGGCACAGTAGAGCTGATTGTTATTGGTAAAGACATTGCTCAATGTTTGTGATTCCATATTCAAAATACATCATTTACTGCATCCAGACAATGTTGCAACTTATAAAATGTGTTCTTAATTGTCAATTTGAAACATCACTTGGAAAAACAACCGCATTACCTTGCCGGGTTTTCAGATTAGTCTAAGGTGGGAAGCACAATCATTTACTGCTTAAAGAAATGAGCTGTCAGAAAAGACTAATTATGACCACATTCACTGCTGCTGGAGTTTTCCTCATATTCTCACTGCTGGTCATCATCTCCTGATTCATAACTTCAGAGTTGCCCATTGACTCATTCAAACCTTGATTGAAGTGACAAAACTAATAGCGTGTACCAACACTTACTTTGGCATACTGCAGTCCTGAGTCTTAATATGTTACGAAATAGCTGCAACAGGCAAGTGCATGCAGGAGCCGAACTGCCTCATTAAGTTTGTATGTTCTGAAAAATCATCACTGTAATCATTGACTATTGTCAAGATGCATCCAAAATTTTTTATAGGCACATAACTGCAGGGCTCTGAAATGCAATTCTTTCTTCAGCTATTCCTTCATTTTACTCTGTGGCCTGTATGTAGTTTCCTTTGGTCTACTGTGTTATGTCGCCTCCAGTCCTAGTCTGCCACCAATATGTTGTATTTGATCTCTGTCTGGGGTTGTTTTATAGATGCCTCTGTCAACTCTCTTAAGCCCATTAAAAGCTGCCAGATGTCTGTTCTAAATATGGTACACAATTGACTTTCTTTGTAGTGTATAGGGAGAGTAAAAGGTGTTTTTACTTTGCCTATATCTGCTTATGTTTTCCGTGGATCATATTTTGTACAGATAATTGAACCCCTGATATTGAGAGGCCAGATCACATGAGAGGTAATTTGTAATAAATTAAAGTGCCTTCTGGATTTAATGGCTCACTTGGTGAATCTTTGGATCTCCCATTGCAGCCATTTGGTGAATTAATGCCTGCTTCTGCGATGCGAGGCTTATTTTCCCCAAAGCTCGGACTTGGATCTTCAGTCTTCAGCTGAACTCTGGTCCACAAAGCTCCCAAACACTCCTCCACCATATTAGCAGCAGGGTAAATGGGGAAATACAAAAAAAAAAAGTGCTTGTCTTACGCTAGCTGGAGAAATGGCTCGTTGTTTGATGTGGAGTGAAGAGGAAGCAAAGGCCCTCATACTAGAGCAATCCTACAACCGCTAAAATTTGACGCCACACAATTTTTGTTTTCATTTCGTGAAGAAGGAATTTAGACTCAATGTCTTGTCCAGAGGTTTTCGTGTCATTTCCTTCAATGGTTCTGGAGGCAAGGGAGAGAGTAAGGGAGTAAAAAGGTTGTTTGGACTGTTTGACACAGTTCAGTGTGAAAGCGAATTGGACCAGTTGAAAATGTACAAATGTTGCAATTTTGGTCCCCAATCCCACCGAGTGAACCGGACTATCAGGTGTGAAAACACTGTTAGTAAAGAGCAAGCAGAAAAGCTTTAAATGATCCTACAATTGATTGGAAACCTATTGAAAGGGTGAAGCATAATTCAAACAAAATATATCAAGTTATTGTTTCTGTTATAGTGATAGAAACAACTGCTTAATACATTAGCCAAAAGAATAGTCAGTACCTCAAAACATCTTTGACACTAAAGGCAACAGCAGAAAACGCATAACTGAAAAATGAGAAACTTGGGATCTGTTTATGTTACAGGTTGTCTACACTAAATATCAACAGTTTCTTTTCTCAAATATAATTTTTTCTCTTTCCAAGCCTTTGACCTATATTTGCAAATCCTGTTTCACATGTCTAGCATGACAAATCAAGTTGGGACTACAGATAGAAATCTAATCTTTATGGTAAGTAACAGTAGACAACAATATCTGAGAGCTGATACGGTATCAGCTAAATGTAGAGGTGATTGCTGATAATACCAACACACACAAATCAACCTGGCCTGTAATCTCATTTTCCATTTGTCCTAAATTTAACGTCAATATTTTTAGGGTTCATTTTCGGACTCTGCAACTGATTTTCTGGTTTTGCTCCAACCTTGTGTAACATACTCATTGGTGAAGATAATGTGAAACAGGACTTTTTCTGTTGTTTCTAAAAATCACAATCTTTCCTGTGATCTTCAATCAACCTCCTCGAGTCTTTGAATGCTCTCTGTTGGGAAATATAAAGCCGCAAAGTTTTTAGCTCAGACAGGAAGTGTTTGATCAGTCATCCAATTTTAGCCCATGTCTTTATTTCCTCTTGTACTAGATACTCATAGCTAATGCTTTTTGTTTGATGGATCAAATCACATGTTTTACAGGCAGACCACTTCAATTAGAGCGAGAGCAGACAGCTTCCTTATTTCCTGTCACCTGTTAATAGCCCAAATTTCACCTTTTTTGTCTTTCATCTACATGCCAAAAGAGTGTTTCCTAAACACCTAGAGCACATTTCACTCACAGTTCTTTTCTTTTGTTGAGGTTTATGGGGTTTGCAGACTCTGTTTTAAACTTTGCCCGCTTAGGGCGTAGGGTGTGCATATGTTAACAATGGGTTTAATGAACAAATATATCCCACAAAAGATCTAACAGATGGTATTCCTTTGATGATACATTGGCAGAAGTGTAAAAATTGAAATCAGATGTAATTTCTGTTATTTAGAAAGATTTTTTTTTGTATTTCCATTCAAGTCCAAACCTCAGCTGTGAAGGAAGAGACTATAAACTTAATTGGCTATGACGTGCAGGGTTCGAAGATATAAAATGCAACATTCCCTTTGCCTGTGGTACATGTTCCACTGAAAGTAATCTGTTCTGCTTAGCTGTTTGGCAGAAAACATATCTGAGTCTGATTCTGCCACTAGTCCATCTTGATTAAAAATGTGTGTTTTCTTCTTTGCGTTGTTATGGTTCATTAAAGACCCACTCTTGATCAACTATGAAAGGAATCCCTGGATTGTTCATTTCATAGTTTGTTTTGTAACTAAAACTGAATTAATTTATCAAGATGATTGTGAAACTGTTGCTAATGGGCTTAGACAGTCAATTGAAGGGTCAACTAATGACTTCCTACTGTCTCATGCATAGTTGTGGTAACACACATAAGCATATGGAAATAAGTAACATTGATCTAACTTGTGAACTATTTTCTAACAGAAGTATTTTTTTTACTGCCTAAAGAATTGTACTGATTCAGTTCATCTTTGGCATTAGCTGCAGCCACACTCTTTCTTATTGTGCCACAAATGTTGACTAATCAATGTATTTTACTTGTGCATTTTAAGCAGTTAAAATGCACAAATAAAACATGTGTAAAACATAATTATTTACTGATACAACCAGAAAAAATTCTATACTTTTTTGCAATGTCACCAAGACAAAGTATTTGGTATGCTGAGATTAGGGCTTCTTCATCAATGCAGACAGAGTTTGTATTACATGGTTTCAGATCGAGTAACATTATTATCAAGTCATTGCTTTGCTATTCATTGTGAAATTTGTTGCTGTGGTGCCTCTAATATATAATGTCTCACAGTTTTTTGGCAGGCCCAAAAAGTCTGTGGCAGCCTAGAGATCAGTTTATGCATAGTGAAATATGAGATGTTTGAGACCCCCTGTGAAAATGCTTATACCCATCTAACTTTGTAGTTCAAACACCAAAAATAGATCAACATGCATTAATACACACAGTGAAAACTATCTCTGCAGAGGTTATTATCTACAGTCTTCTTTATTTTCTTTGTTGGGGACTCAGCATCAAGAAAAATAAATGCAGCTCCTGGATTGGCTGCTTTGCAAATACCAGTCAAAAGCATTTGAAGCAGCTTTGAGCCGAGTTATTCCATCCAGAAATGTGCTTCCAAAAAGGATTGTGTATGGGTAACGTTGCTGCAGTCCAGTGAGTATTTCACTTTTTATTTGAATTGCCCATCATAAAGCAGTTTCCCATCCTTTCTCTGAACATATCGTTCTGAAAATATGACTTGGAGATCATTAAAGCTTTAAATCTCTTGATCAGTCAGAATAGATCACAAAAAAACACTTCCTCAACCCTGTTTTAAAAAAACAAGAAATAAATGTTTGTGTCTTATATATGAAAGATCTAAATACCATTAAAATAACACTGTACAGAAGCTCTTTTTTCCAGTTCTACTCTTCTTTGAACCCCCTATCCCGCTGTGAATGACCCGTCATCAAACAGTAGCAATGTGGATGCAATTATGACTCCTAGGTCAGTTTGTCTCTCTAAGGTTTAAGTGGGCTGGAGCGTTTCATGATTACAGACTTTGCTGTGTGTTTAAGGCCCGGACGTTTGTGATTCTGGGGTTGCCTCTGACTCTGTCTAAAAACTTGCAAAGCTGCTCTCTAAACTCAGTGCAAGTGCTGTTTGAACTGCTTTACTGTTGTTTACCCTAAAATCTTACAGCCTTTATTATCCACTCTCCACTGATCACAACTCCTTTAAACTTTCCTTTCAAACCTCTAAATCAGTACAACATTGTTTACACAAAAAGTGCAATTGTGTGTTATTATTTTTTTTTATCTCAACAAACTGTAACCAAATCATGCAATGATACAAAAATATTCTTTTAAATGATCATTACAGGATTCACTCTAGAAGATAATGCTGTACTTTTAAAATATATTCATTTGCATAACTTATTCTTGGATGATATGACAATATTTAATTTTCCATAAGAATAATGAAGTTTGTTTGATTTAAACTGAATTGATCAACTGGATCTTGAAAGTGTAAAAAAAATCTTAACATGTCAGATTATTGGGACTTAAAAATACAACACGATTTAACTTTTTTCTATCGTTAATGCAATATGTATTCTGTACAATCAAAATAAACATATCAGTTAAACCGGGTGCAGATCTTAGGATTATTTGCCTGCTTAGACAAAATCTTCTGAAAAAGAAAATCCTTCCTCATGAGCGTGAATCAGTGGTTTTTGGTTGCTAGTGCAAGTGATGCACAAACTAGTGATGTAACTCTCTCCTGAACAAAGATGACAACAAAGATCAAACAGTGTTCAACATCTTGGGGGAAAAATCATTCTTTGTGATGGCTGCTGTGATCATAGTCTGATTCTTGTCCTCATTTGCCCAGCTAAGAGAGCTTCTCTTTTCCTCCCTCCGCCTCTTAAACTTTTTGAAATATGAGCTTTACATTGAACTAATTCACACCAGGAACGTGAGGTACACTCATTGTTGAATCTCTGATGTAAATCTGCCACAGCAGCAAATCATTATGTTTGACATCTTCTACTATAGTGTTAGAGGAGCCATTGAGACTTTTATCTACAACTTTATAACACAGACCTGAAGGTTTTGGGTCACAACTGGTAGTCTTGGTGTATCATCCTGCTCTAGAAAATATCTGATTTAATAGAAAATTTATCCCACAGCATGATGATGCGATTGTTACATGTAGAACCCATCCAGTACAATAAGATTCATGAATAAGTCCAGGTAAATCCAGTGCAGAATGACATCAAGAAAAGAAAAACAACCTAACTGGAATCAAACTGTGCTTTAACAACGCATCACTTTAAGGATGTGGACATGTATGCAACCAGATTATTAGAGCTTTTTGTACTTTTTCTATTTCTTTTCTAAAAAAAAAATATTTTTATTTTTCAGTCTAATTATATATTAAAAAAAACAAATCATATAAGCAAAAAATTTGAGAAATTTTTACTTGCCAAAATTTGTCACCGTAAGATTAGTATGTACACTTCTGAGAGCCACTCTGAATAATTCAACTGATGGTGAAATACAGATATCCAAACAGGAACTACAACTTACCTATAGATGTCATTTAAGTAACAAATACATCTTTTGATTGACACTTTGTGAAGATCTGCTAGTGTGCCCTGACCCAGAAACCTAAGCAGGAGATTTGAATGGTTTGTTCTAACAGTGAATAAACAACAGGTAGAACTGAATAAACCAGTGGTGTAATTACACCAAGAATGTAAAAAAAATTGTTATAGTAAAATTTTAAGTAGGTCAGTTATTAAACGTGACTTTCTCCCACTTTCTCTGAAGTCACTTCATGAGGAACTGCACGCTTATTCATAAATTATCGTGAAAGGATGTATTTTGTACATAGTGGCTATGCCTGCTTGTGATATTGCTGCAAGCCGTTTGTTATCAAGAACATCTAGCATATTTGTTGGGAACATGCAGAACTTTGCAAAATTTTGTTTTTGGCACAATGCGAAGGAAAATGAAAAGGCATCAGTAGTTCATAGACAGGCAAGGGCAGTACTTCTCTACAAGCCGCTGAGCTTTGTTGCTTACAATATCTTTAGTGCCCGACGTGTGTGTGTTGGGGTGTGTGTGTGTGTGTGTCTGTTGATAGGGGCGGCAGCAGTAGCATCTGTCAGTACTCTGGGTGGCCTGGTGTTCCTGTTGGTAATTGGATCTTAAAGTTTTGGACTGGTGCTGACTGATAAACACCCACCAACACACATATGTGCACACATTACAAAAATGGACATGGCTCTTGTAGGACTTGTTTCTGTTTGTTTATGTCTGCACCAAATGAAATGAATGAGGTTATATTTATGCATCAAGATCCTGAGTTGAGTCACCTGAAATTATTTTCAAGCATCATGATTGTTTGTGTGTCAAAGTGTAATTTAACCAGCATTATCAGAGACTTTTGCACATTTATGATGAACCCTAACTGCGTCTGGCATCCTCTTAAACCATTAAAGTGAAAATATGTAAATACCACAAAGCCCTTATGTGTGCAATGCTGTTACATGAGGGTCATCCCTAGAGTCATTACTTCATGCCAAACGATGAATAATGACAGTGCTGTCTGTTTGGGTAATACCTGCATCAACTGTGTTATTTGATATCAGTAGGCTTAACCACATACTCAGAGTCAGACCACCTGGATTTCCTGCTGGGAAGCTGTCTATTTCTGTAATGGTTTCTAAGGCATTAAGCATACATAGGACTTTGGAGAAAAAAAACACAGACACAACTCATACAGTGTATGCGCTGTCTTGCAAAAGTATGTATGCCTGTTGAACTTTTTCACATTTTCTGATTTTACTATTATAACCTTCAATTTATTTATTTATTGTTACATTTTATGTGCTAGATAACTATAAGATAGAAAGGTGAAAAAGGTATGCATGTTTTTGTTTTCACGTTTTGAATTAAAATCAGAAACAATTAAGCATAAGCATTTTCTTATGAGGAAGCAAGTCATGATGATATTAACAGTCCGATAATGATGATGTTCAGCTATGATTCATCTGCCAATAGCACATTTTTTACTGCATCTTGTTGTCGCTTACATGGGTTGTGGAAAACAATATTTTTTTCAGGATTACAATTTATTTATCTCCATTCATCAATCCAGTAACACTACTTCCAGGGCAATATACTCTATACTTATATATACTAAGACAAGTATATATAAGTTCCATGCAAAGTGTTTTGTATGTTCTCCAGAAACTTAAATATTGGTCATATCTGACCAGAACACCTGCTTCCACATTTTTGCTTTGTGACCTACATGGCTTGTGGCAATCTGAACGTCTTGTGGCTTATTTTTATCAACAGTCATCTTCTTGCCAGTGTGTCATAAAACCAGATTTGTGGAGTGCATGAGTAATCGTCAACAGATTCTTCCAGCAATCTCTGCAGCTTCTCCAGAGTTACCATGGGCAGCTGGAACACTTCTCTGATTCATGCTTTCCTAAATTAACTAGTAAGTCTGGGTGGGCAATCATGCCTTGGTAGATTTACAGTTGTGCCATACTCTTTCCATTGTTGGATTGAAAAGTGCTCTATTGGTTTCTGACCTAACTCAGCTTTAATATTCTCCTAAATTTCATCCCTAGATATATTATTTTCTGTGTGAGGTATTCAAATATCACCAACGGCCTATTTATACAGAAATTAAGTTACACACAGTTGGACTAATTTACTAAGTAGGTGACAATTTGGTCAACAATTTTATTTAGGAGTATCAGGATGAAAATAATTGCTACACGTCTCAAATTTGTATTTGCAAAATGAACATTCTGTATAAATGTTATCACCTGATAATCATACGTAGCTTTGCGTTGCTCTGTCACATAAACCTCCAATAAAAAGCATTTGCACTTATTTACTAGTGTCTAAAACTTTAAAAGCCAAAAGCATTGAAGAAAATCATTAATCAACCTTATAACCTTCATAAGCTCATTATAAGCTCATTATGATAAAAGTTCTTCCTGTCCCTCACCCAACACCATTTCCTCTCTTTCTCCCTCCTCCCCATTTCCTCTTCCTGTCGTCCTCTGCTGTCTTCCAGGTGGTGCTCGACAACATGAGAAGGAAATGCAAGTGCCACGGGACGTCAGGGAGCTGCCAGCTCAAGACTTGCTGGCAGGTCACTCCAGAGTTTCGGCTGGTGGGTTCAATCTTAAAAGAGCGTTTCCACATTGCCACCCTGATCAAGGCTCAAAACAGGAATAACGGCCAGCTGGACCATTCGAACCATAACAACCACAACAACCACAACCACCATCACAGTCATCGAGAGAACCACCACTCACATCGCCGGCGGCTTAACATCAGGGAGCTAGTGTATTTTGAGAAGTCACCTGATTTCTGTGACCGGGACCTTAGCTCAGACTCGGCGGGCACACAGGGCCGGATCTGCAACAAGACTAGCCCAGGGATGGACAACTGTGAGAGCCTGTGCTGCGGGAGGGGGCACAACATTCTGCAGCAGACGCGTAGCGAACGCTGCAATTGCAAGTTTCACTGGTGCTGCTACGTGGTCTGTGAAGAGTGCAGGATAACAGAGTGGGTCAGCGTTTGCAAATGAAGAAAAACACATTAAAAGTCACCAGACATAAGAATTAAAAGACAGACAAATGCCCCAATGTTTTTTGTCATGGACTGCAGTGTTTTTGTTGCAGAAAGTCATGGAAGGATAGTGTGACGCACTTGATGCGGCAAATGGAAACCTGTGTTGGTCGGTGTAGAGCGTGCACATGCAGGAGGTGCCTGAAGCTGCCACACACCACCCTTCTTTGGAGACTATGGAACATAGTCATAGTCTCAACCTGACTAAGCAAAGAGGATTGCTTCAGAAAGAAAGTAAAATTTCTTCTTAGCTTTATTGGTATAAGATCTATTTGAAATTCTGATTTGCTTTGTATATTTTAAACAATTCATACACTAAGCAGTACAATCAGCAACTGATGACATTGCTTGAATCCAGCCATTTTCATGTCGCTTGACCACTATCTATACACACAAGTGTAGAAATTTAACAGATTTATTTCAAAATAACAAATAATATTTCAGCACTTGCAGATTTTGTGCCTTCTTGAAGGACAGTTAAGGAGTTTCAATATTTATTTATAGCAGCTGTCATGTTGCACATAAGACAGAGCAGGTTTAACTGATACTTTGTAAATCCTCCCATCAATGTTGTGTTGTGTGTAATAAAGTATAACCCTGAAAACAACTATGACATCCCTCAAAGAACACGTGTTCTAGTTATAGTAAGGAAAGAGAAGATCTAGGTGTAAAATCAACTTCCAGAATGGACTGAGCTTTTAACATGTCTGCAGCCATGACAACTGAGAGGTTGAAGGTAAAGTCAACCAAAAGACAGATCTGAAGCTGCATGTTGGTGCTGTTGCTTTATGGGATTCCTCTTGGCACACCTTCACCTTCTTCAAAGGGAAGAAATAAAATTAACTTCCAAGTACCACTTCTAAACACTAAGTGTGTGGACCCACTTAACGATTACCACAGACACAAGCTTGTGCCACTGTTTTCGGACCACCAAATAACACAGCACAGATATGCAATTCTCAGTTTCCAGTGTGTCATGTGTGGTCTGTGTGATGTGATAAGTGATGTACGAAGATGGTCAGAATGCACATTAAACCCAACAAGTCCACATTTTATCTTTGACGTGATCTAAACAGCACTGTAAATAAAAAATGAGTAAAGCTGCACAAATGCCATCAATACTGTTCAAGTGTTTCAAGAAATTGCGTGCACATGAACAAGCTCCAGTTCCACACACACTATGAACATCCTTAAGTGAGATCAGGCAGAGTCTTTCCTGTCTTGTGACACAGTGTCTTGCGTGCAACACTGTAAACTTCTTGTTGTATGTACATTCACTCGCTTCACAAATTATCAGTGTGTACTATAAGGATATTCTGATGTCCGCTGCAAAGTATATATAAGGAACAGTTTAAGTAAGCTACTTATCAGATGATGTAATTTATTTAAAGCAATTTATTTTCTGTGTTTAAAACAGAAAAGCAGAAATCTGGGATTGTGTAACCAGTATAACTGATAAGTAGTTTGCACATACTAAACAGTGTCCAGCAGAACTTTGAAAGATGTCAGAATTATGTATTTTAAGTGTTAAATGTAATGTATGTTTGTATTTTTCTGTTTTAATATGGTTATTATCTAAGTTATTTTATTTTTGTGGATAACTTAATATTTGTAAGACAATAAAAACAGACTGTTCATGAAAGAGGCTTCATTGTGATCAGTGATGACATGAATTTGTCATACTATATTACAAAAGGTGCAGCTATTTACAGCTCATTATGATAAAAGTTTTGACTAATATTTACAGTTTTTCAAGACAACCAAACTCAAGCATTTTTTATTTTCTAATTTAGGTTTAAGATATGTTTGATATATGCAGCATTTCAATAAAAACTCACGGTAACATAGTAATTTGATTGTGATTTAAGATGGCTGAGTGTTTGGAAATACATACCATCCTTTAAAATTTATATATTTTTATTTATTTGTCATTATTTTGAAGAAAACAGTTTTGACTTTGAATTAAATCTTGTAAAGGCTATGAAAGGGTAAAACATCTGAAGGGGTCAATGCTTTTTATAGGCACTGCATCTCACTGAAACACCGTTATCTGAATAATTGGGTTGCAAAAACTTAAAGATAACACAGATATGCAAAGGTTAAGGAGCCCCTGACTTGAATCTATTCAAGTCAGAATCTATTGAATCTAAACATTACAGACATAAAAATGCTTACAAATGTTCCCACTTTATATAATTTATAACCACTATTACAAATTCTTGTCACAAATGATTCATGCATTTAGCTGTGAGTTTTGGATATTTCTAGGTGTCACATGGCTCACCTTGGCGTTTCTTATTAATCATCAAGGTTTTTCTTCTGCTCAGTAAAAACCTAGAAAATCCATCAAGTGTTATTTTTGCTCCTGATTGACACTATAAATTTGGTAGAGAAAGGTTAAGCTTTAACTTCAAAATATGGGTCTTTATTTGCAAGGTTCATATATTAAATTTTTAACTTTACAGTGGCCCAGAAGAGTCAACCAAATGCAAATGTCACAACACAACAGCAAAAGCCACTAAAGTATATTTAAAACGAAAAATAAACTTGCTATGATAAGTTTCCATTTTAGCATAACTTTTTGTTGTTGTGTTGTGACTTTTGCATTTTATTTATCGTTCAGTAGCAACATACTAACAAGTTCTATCGCGTACTGAGCTCTAAATGCAAGACTTCATTCATGTGTTTCTTACTATTGCTGCTAGAGTTATTGACAAAATACGCTAACCTTCCCTGGATGAATGCAGTGTGTATTTTACTGGAAATATTCCACAGTACATTGTGGCTATGGGTAAGCTCCGCCAAACTATGTTACTCTCACTGAGAGACCAAAATGACAACAAAAAAGACAGTATTTCATTCTGTTTGCCTCTCTGTTGTAATTATAGTTATTACAGCAATTACTCCTGACTTTGCTTGACCTGAATGTTTTGTTAGGAGTCTTCAGATATACCCAGGCCAGATAAGACCACACGTTTATGGTCAAGTGCAGACCCTCCCTTACCAGTTGCTGCTTGCGTGCAGAGAGAAATCCTGTTGAGTGTTCTGACTTACTTGTGTATTCTGTGCCTCAAGGGATGTGATGAAGTCACCAAGTGATGTGTAAAAATGCAAGAGATACACTTTTAAAGTAAACAGATGTGAAGTAAAAATGTGCTATTCTGGACTCATGCGATTCTATTCTTATCCAAATATCCAGCTGCTCTCTGATGCGCCATATGGACGCTGGACTCAACATGCACACTTCATCCTTAAGTGCGCTGATCCAAGTGAAAATGCTCTTAACAGCCCTCTCTTTGCGCTTAAATAGTTTATGTGTGAATGTGTACTTGGAGTTATGCTGTGTGTGTGAATTGCACGTGCGTGTTTGTTTATGCAGCCATGTCTGTTTCTTTTGGCAGACACATGCGTTTAAGTGACAGAGTGGGCGTATGCATGGTAGTATTATGTTTTCACAATGGCCTGAAACCAAGGTTGAGCAACCTGCTGTGATTGCTGTATGTGTTTAACCAGTAGGCTTCACTGGCTGCCAACTGCAAGTTCAAATGGTACTGGACGAAACCTAAAGCTCCTCACCTCATGCTTTCTGCCCTGATGTTTTGATTTTAAATAGTAAAAAAACAAAAAAGAAAATCCTCATATGTCTTAAAGACTTGCTAAATTTCTAATCCCTAAAAATAATTATCACATATTAAATTACTTAAAAGAAAAAAAAAATGAAACATTAATCTTCATGAGAATGGTTCTTGCCTGTGAATGTGAGCAACACCAGGTCTGAACTTGTGTGCTAAGTTTATTTGAACAGTGACTGCTATTTTGATAGAAAACAGGTCACGAGTGACAGAAGATTTGGGCTGAAACAACATCATACTGGTAAGTTTGGTTTATTTTGTTGTGACTTGAACAAGCACGTCTGAATCACTTGTTAAATATGCTTCAATGTTTTCAATGTAAAGGTCAGAACGTGGCTCAATGATGGCCAAGTGGACTTACATATAATCACAGATGATACTTATTTTTAATCACACTGTTTCATAAGCCTTTGATTTAAAACAGAGAAAGAAAAGAAGGAAGGGAGGTAAAACAAACATGTGCACTCCATTTCTATAATTTAACATACAGGTCATGTAAGCTGACCAAGACACTACCTTAGCAGAA
The DNA here is from genome assembly GCA_903066815.1 of Brachyrhaphis roseni. Taxonomy (NCBI): domain Eukaryota; kingdom Metazoa; phylum Chordata; class Actinopteri; order Cyprinodontiformes; family Poeciliidae; genus Brachyrhaphis; species Brachyrhaphis roseni. Next base: position 16,410 of record CAEFZY010024605.1, on the reverse strand, counting down.
TGCATTACTGTGATCTGGATCCTAGTGACACCTTTCATTGAATTACACCTGGGATTCCCATATCCATCTTCCAGTTTTGCTGACAAAGAAAATCTTAGAACAAAAGCTGCTCAAACTGATTTGTGGCAGGGAAGGAACAGGTGGTTTGTCTGGACTAGGTTGTCAGCTGTTTTGCACTTTGAATGACTATAAATGTAATTGATACTAATAAAAAATACTTCTAAATAAAGTTGCCAAAATACTCTGAAAACTGTATGGGAAAATAAAATTTGCTGGAAATTCATACAAAATTAAGGCAACAAAGTCATAATTTTGTGTGTAAGCAGTCTGTTACAGATGTAAACGGGTGTGCAGGAGGACACTGGGCCATTCCCAGGAACCCACACTATCAAAATGCTCTAATATGTACAACATTTTGGCGCACTCCCTTTTTTTTTTTCCCCTTTGTGGGCTCTAGTGTTCCTTATTTGATAGTAGGCTAACAGGACAGGGGTAATGAGAGGGGGGAAGACATGCGGCAAATATCGTCGGGTCTGGGAGTCGAACCCGCGTCGAGGATTCAAGGCCTCCAAATGTGGGTCGCGCTAACCCCTACGCCACCACAGCACGCCCGGCGCACTCCCTTTTTAAGCAGTATTATTATTTATTAAATGTTAAAAATAATAAGGAAATAGTGACAGATGAGAGATGTAAAGATGCATGATTATAGAAAGCAATTTCCAAGCTAAAGCTATCCAAGTTTAAGGTTTGTCACATATCATCAATGTGCGTAATAAAAACCAAAGCTCACTTCAGAGTTCAGCACATCAATTACTATTTGTTTATCAAATTAATCAGCATTCAAATTTGCCCCTGTAGACTTATGTCGTCAATGATAATTGGATGTTCATGATGACATCATCATATATGTAACACCATTAGCAGGAGCCCAATGGGCTCTTAATTTTGCAACTTTGTTAGAAAAATGAAAAAATATATATGTTTAAGTGCTAGTTGATCTCTTCTAAAATATTTCAATTATTTTTTTCATTAAAACTTGGGCTTTCATTTCCATGCATAAGTAGACATGCCCAGTTAGAGCAAATTCTGCAGGAGGACTGGTACACTTAAATAGAAGGCAACACAAGGTAAGAATGATATATAGAAATATTAAAGCAACATTTAAAAACATTAGGCAGGTAATTAAAGCTTGGGTACATATTGGTCTTCCAAATGGACAATGGCTCTAAGCATGCAGCCAGAGCTGCTACAAAGTGGCTTAAAGACAAGAAAGTTGGCATTGCCATCTTAAGCCCTGATCTCAATCCAAAGGAGAAGTTGTGGTTAGATCTGAAAATGTGTATGTGGCAGCCTAAACCTGACTGACTTATGGTAGTTCTGTCAAGAGGAATGGCCCAGAACTGAAATAAAGACCCAAAAGGTTTAACCCAAGTCATACAATTTAAAAGACGATTATCCCTGTTACGGAACAAATGTATGTAAACTTCTGAATTCAAATAAAGTTACAAAAACATTTTCTAAAAAATGTTCTAAGTTTTCCAGCATTTAGCAAAGAGGTTTAATTTGGATAATTATGACTAACTTACAACAAAAGAAGTTTGGTCTGATTTAACTTCAGTCAGTGAGAAAAAAAAGTGTTAGTCTTTTTATTTGGTGTATATAAATATCTGGTTTCAACCATATATAGACCAACAAAACCAGAATTACACTTCACACTGGGGTGTGAACAATAACAATCTACCACAAAGTGTGAATAATCTCTCTACTGCCTTGGTGCATTCATATGGGCTGCAACTACATCTAATTGCCTTATGCATTATCTGAGAGCACCCCTGAAATGTTAAGCATGCACAAAACCTTCAAGGTGCGATTATAGGGGTTCCAAACAGCAGCTGGAGTATTTCTTGGTATACATCTGAATTTAGGTCAGGGTCAATCACCTACTTGCTGCTTAAAATGCATCTTATGGTAAAGTTTAGTGCATGCCAGTCCCTGAACGTCAATTAGGCCATATCGGATCATGGCTGACCAAGCTATGGTCGGATTAGAGAAGAACAAACATAACTTCAGTACCAACCTTTTAAAGTTAAATCTTCAAAGTTACCTACTATGAAGTGAGCTCAGTTGATTAATGACGGCTAAGTATGTTTTCTGGATGATTGATCTCTATACTATGCTGCTCTGTTTTTTGAAAAGTCAAAGGTAAACTCTATCTCCAATAGTATTTTTTTATATTGTTTTAAAAAATTTGGTCTCAACACGGTTTAAAATAACTAATTCATCGGGATTTTTTTTTTACCTTGTGGGATTTTGCTGTGATCTAAATGTGATGTGACAGGAACAGAGAACATGCAAGGAACATCTACATGATCTCATAGGGCCCCTCTTGTATACAGTCCTTTCAGGTTCTTTACAAATACTTGATCTGCGCTAACACTGCAGTTTGATCTGTGTTATTTATTCATGATCTTTTCCACCAGGGAGGGATCGAAGAGGAAACATGGATCATTTTTAGTGAGCTTTTTCCTCCATCAATTTTTGACGAGGGTAGCCATGGAGTACATGCTTTTAACACCATTTGCAACATATTCCGCTCGACCTAAACTGACTCTTGCTCCGCTGGATTTGAGTTCCACTTTCTCGAAACCTGACAGGGAGCGAGATGGTGTTGAGAAACGTTATGGTCCCGCTGACGAATTCACTTTAACTCAAGCCTCACACACATACACACTCTACATGCTTGTCATTGTCAGCTTGGAAGATAGGGAGTGACACGAGGAGAAATTATTGTAAAATATTGATTAGCAGGGGTCAACCATTTCCTCACAAGAGGTGCTATTTGAGGAAAAAAGACAAACCTCTATGCTCCAATGGTTTTCCCTAGAAAGAACCTTGAGATGCTCTAAAACCAGCTGAAATGTAACACTTTTCGATTGAGAAAATTTGAAGATATCACTTTGCTTGGTTGATTCCAAATCGTAAACTAAATACTAACTGAAGATGTTGTAGACACTGCAATAAACAAACAAGGTGACATTAAGACAACTTTGAGAAGTGACTTTCCAAAAATTCACTTTCAAGTAATCTTCTACACAGTCAAAAACAAAGTTTTTTTTTTAAAGTATTGTTCATCTAAAAACTGACGAACTTTCTGATCTTTATTTGCCCAATTCTTTTTTCTTGGCCTAAACAAATATCAAAATATTGAGCAGTGAAGTGCAGGCATGTTACCTGAGTTAATTACCCTGGTAATATCAGCTAGTATTACTCACTGAGTTTATTCACAAGGAGAATAACTACATTCAGTTTAAATATAGCTGACTATAGTAAATAAAATAAAATAGAAAAACTAATATAAACTCTGTAGGTCCTAAAATGGTGTCAGTCTGTCCACTGCAGAAACAGTTAATTGATAACAACCTCTTTTCACTCAGACAACAAATACCTCAATTTCTAAAACTATTCCAATAACTTGAGATTGAGCACCGAAGTCAAAAAACATCTGAGAATGTTTGATATCTTGATTGTTGCCCTCTGACAAAGGACTCAACTTAATGTGCCATTGGTTAGTCGTTTATCTCTACATTCTTTCCTAATCTGTCATACATTCTCCAATTTTCCTAAAAATGCTTTTAAAGTCACCATTTGACCTGAACACAAAGAGTTCACCCTTTCTGAAAAACATTAAAAAACAGATCTTTTTTTGAAGAAATATGCATTAAAATTTCTATATTCAGACAATAGAGTTCCACTTTTTTTTTTAAGGGTTCTCCTTTGTTTTGTTTTTTTTTGCACAGATAACTTCAAGAATAAGTCAAAGCATTACTTTGGTTTAAAGGGTACCTGCAAAAAGCAAAGAATAAAACAAACAAACAAAAACATATTCAAGAGGAAATGTGAAGTAATTTTGAATTAAATGGTTTGGCTCTGTTTTATGGCATGTTGAGCCTATTCTACCGTACAAAAACACTTTCATAAAAATTTATATTCTAATCATCTAGATTAACTTGCACAGTCAACTTCTATTTTGGTGTTGATTTTAGGCATGTCAGTAAATCTATTGTGAAACAAGTGAGGAAGTAAACTGCTGTCAAGGCATATAGTCCTTTAACATCTAATATTTGAGCAAGCAACATTTTAGTGATCTCGTTTAAAACTGCACTATAGTCATTATATATATATATCTTCTGTAATCTCAGAGAAAATATATATAATATACTTTATGTATAATTGCAGAGCAGGTAGAAAATATTGTCCACATTTCACAGATTTATGAGTAGGTTTTCTACAAGCTCAACCAAAATGTCTGCCATCTTAAATATATCTTAACTCTTTACTCCCAGTATGTTGTATCAGCCCTCTCCTTTATAAGCTTGTTGGCTTTTGGGTTTTAATCAGTTATCTGCCTCAAACAAGTAAAAACTGCTGCCTCGTCCGCCAAACTGTCAAACTTCTAAGACGGTAAAATTAGTAATTCCAGCATTAATAACATATTGTGGGACAAGTAACAGCACCCTTTAATCTTAAACTGTTCAGCGGGCTGATTTATGTCCTCTCCACTTCCTACCTTCTTTTTTTCTCTAACTGACCCATGACAGACTGCAGCCCACAGTCTTCTTCAACCAGGCCAGGCTTTAATCATCAAGGGGTGTGTATTGGTCTGAGAGATCTGAAAACCAGTGATGACCCAAATATTTTTGCAAGTTTTTGTTTATATTTCTGTAATTATATGATGACAGATTGAGCACACAAAATTATGATTTTGTTACTGGAGAGTAGGTGGTTCATCATCCTGATTCAACAAAAAAAAAAAAAAGAAAGAGAGAACGGTTCGGATGTTTTCTGGCAGATCAGGACTGCTTAGTGTCATTTGGGATTTATGAATATAGAGTCACATTTATGCAATCTCAAATTTAGATTATGAAATTCTAAAGCATTATTTTCTTTTTTCGTCCTAACGTGTACTTAGAACTCAACATTTGACTAGATTAAATGAAACTTGCATATTTAAGACCACAACTGAAGAAGAGGAAGGAGTATATTTATGTTTTATGGTCTATATAGAACAAACTTCTCAAAAACATTAGATGTGCATACACTTTTGGCTTAGTTAAATCATGGCTTAAAATCTTAATGTTTGTTGCATCTTTCCCAAAAAGCTAAAAGACTACTTTCTTTGATTAATGTTACTTTATATATATATAAATATATGTATAAATAATGTTATACAAATAAACTCGCCTAGCCTCCATGGAACTTAATCAAAATCAGTTGACTGGAGATGACAAATGACATTGAGTTGATCAGGATAAATTAATATGGTAAATTGACTAAACTTATTTATTTTTTCTACAATTTTTGGTCAATTGCTGCGAAGGGACAAGTGCTGTGAATTAGCTGTTGCTATTGCACTATGACGCAAACATGAGACTGCTGTTTTGTTCAGTTTGTCCATGTCGATGTGTGTCTGTCCCTACCAAATAAACTTAAATAATAAATAATTGGTGCCTACCATATGTCTGAAGTTATCTATCAATCACTTGAAAATGTGGCTGAAATATTTTCACTCTTACATTATTTTTTTAATAACTTATCAGGAAGCAAATTAGAAGAAAAACATACAAAAAAAATCATCCCCAAAAGAAAACTAAGCTCAGATAAACTCATGAGATCAGTTATAAACTGTTCAAAAAAAATGAAAGGATAAAAACAACACCACTGAATTCAGGTGGAATAGTCCAACTGGCAAAGGGCCTAAAAATACAAAATGAAAAATGCCTGTTGGCAAGCTTTTTACTGGTAAAATTACAGTAGCTCTACAAAGGCCACATATTTTTCGCAAGTTGCCCTGACAGCTATGAATCAGTGTTTTTATGTGATCTTGAGTGAAAGTGTCCTTGGGGAAGACAAGGAGCCCTCACATTGCCAGTGATATGCGCACCAGTGTTTGATTGAAGAAGACACAACAATGCAGATGAGAGATAATACTGGTGTTTTGTTTAAGGGAAATTACTCTTAAATAATTTTCACAACATGGGTTGTTATGAAAAACATTTACCATATATGTATGCTATCAGCTTTTTCACAGAACTTGTTAGAAAGTAAACTATGAGACAGTAAAATAACACATTTAAATATTCTTCATTTCAAAGCTTACTTTTTTCAAATGCCAACATCTTAAAGTCCTCCTTTGTGCTGGAGGTATTAAATGTCTTATTTGTGGGAGGTTAAGTGAGAGAGAGTTGGGACAGTGTCAAAGAATGGGTGTGAGAGATGATGATGATGAGATTAAGGTTAATCAGTAGCAAGTTATTTGTGCAAAAGAAGAGAAAAAAAACATATCCCTAGGCCATCTCTGCTAAATTACCTTGAGTTCACTGCACATGCTGTCTTTGTACAGACCTGCCAGGTTGATCTCACCCCTCATTCCTCACATTTTTCCTTCCTCTGTTCTCTCCTGTCCAGCGCTCCTTTCTTTTCCCCCATGATCCCAGAGGGCAATGCAGTAGACTGTGACACAACATGGGCAGCTACGCAAGGAAAATTAACATCTCCTGGCCTGTGTACTGAGCTCATGCATACATGTTTACATATCCATTCTACTTGTAGATGACCTAATTATTGACAGAAGATGACTTTCTGTCATGCCCTTCTACAGTCTTGTAATGGAAAATAGAATTCCAGGTATATTTTGCATAAAAACACATAAAACGCCATAACATTTTTATGTTAAAGGATAAAATTGTTACCTAAAAAAAAACATACATTTGTCTTTATTCCATGTGTTTAACCAATTAAACCCACCAATCACAATAGTGACCAAGAAATTTATTTCACTTTCAAGGACTCCAAAAAGCTTACTGATTAAATTTTCAGTTAATGTTCAGCAAATATTGAAAGTTTAGAGTGTTTGGATAATACTTATGCAGTATCACATGTGTAGAGTAAATTATCACATGAATAGAGCTGTTTACATTTTGGTTGCACCATGGCGAGAGGAAGATTGCCACAAACCTCCCAAAGAAGAGGTTAGTAATGTATGTTTAAATAAATGTACGACAAAGATTTTTGGTGCACATCATCTTTAAAGTGTCTAGTTATGACAGTCACCTTTGCATTTACAAAAATTGGTTTGGTGTGTGAGCAGTATGTGTAAACATGTTGACGGTCACAATAGTGACCAGTGGGACAATACATTTGACTTAGGTGCGCTTATTTAAATACATACCATATTCTTCCAATTCCAAACGTTTTCATTTTTTAGATTAATTCTGAGTGTGGTTCTTGATCTGTTGGACTTAATGATGGCCAGACAAAGCATACAACAATGCAGTTGTGAGAAAAAAGGAATCCTTACAGATTTTGGTAGTGGTGGCTTAGACATGGACTATAAGGGGAAAATAGGCCATTTTCCATGCCCGATTTTGAATGCATATGATCAATTCATGGGAAAAGAAGATGATCTTCCCCTTCACCAGTCATGTGGCACTCTGTTAGCACCTGCAAAGTTTATGATGAAGGGAAAACTGTCTCTTTGATGTACCCTTTAAAACTAAAGAGGATCCAAATGAGGGTCCGACAAGATGAGAAACCGCTGGTCCACTAAAAAGACAAGAATATTTTCACAGTAGAAACAAAGATGAGAAAGAACTACACAGAGACTGATGTCAAATAGATCAATGAGCACATGAGAAGTGTAGACCTTCATGACCAAAACCCCTCAAGGTACAGAGTCAAGATCAAGTCTGAGAAGTGGTGGTGGCCCATCTCAAAAGCGCACTTGTAAATAGGATGACTGTAGCTTAGGAGGTTGGAGTTTATCTTGTAACCGGTGGGTTGCCTGCTGGAACCCCCACTTTATCTGTGTCAGTCATTGTGGCCTTGATAAAGAGGACAATTCACCCGCCATGCCTGCCGGTGGTAGAGTACCCGGTGGTGCCAGGGTATGACTGCCTTACTTCTGTCAAACTGTGCCAGGGAAGCTGTGGCTATAATATAGTAGCTTACTCCTATCAGTGTGAGAATGGGTGAATGACTAAATGTGGTGAAAAGCACTTTCAGTTCATTTGGACTTGATAAAAACCTATACAAGTACAGGCCATTTACCTTTAAGATATTATTTTACAAATGTGTCATAGGAGGGATGACCGATTTGCTGACCTTCTCATGGGTTGTGGCTTATTATCTTATGCAAAGGTTTGGCACAAAGTCAGGTCATGGAAATAGATCTCAAATGGACACTTCTCTTGAAGATATGACAAGATGTGACCAAGACATTTACTGGTCAGTCAATGCAAGAATCCTTTCCAGAGATGTTGCTTTTGCATCACCCGTGCCTGGGAGAAATTCAAGGCTTTATTGCACATTGAGTGCTTCAAGAAAGATTATGGAAAGTAAAGAGGGGATGAAATACCCAAAATTGAAGAAAACCAAAGTCACCAAACTGGCCTTTGATTCCAGGCCTTGGGGTCCGGTATCCTGCAACCTTCAGGTGTGTCTCTGGTCCAATACACCTGAATTAAATGGATCACCTCCTCAGTATGCAGTCCAGTTCTCCAGAATCCTGCTAATCACCTGATTCAGGTGTATTGAAGCAGAGACGGATGGAAAAGATGCATGATCTCAGTCCTCAATCCCTGGAGTTGAAGACCCCTGGACTAAGTTTATTACTGTATGACAGTGTGACTGACAGATGTTCTTGATTTTCAGTAATATAAATGAGGCCTCTACTATAGATGTTGTCTTTATGATCTATGTTAATGGAATAACATAACACTAAATCTGACTGAAGTTCAATATAATTATACATAATCACTCAAGCACTCAAATTTACCTTGGTTTGGAATATACAGATAGTCAAATTTGTACTTTACAGAGCAAATGTTGCACAAAAGTAATGCTGTGGCAAGATATATCCAAATAAAGAAACAATGTTCACCTTTTATGATCTTTTCTATTTGGAAAAAGAACTTTTAGCCCATCTTAGTAAAAACACCATATTATCCCACCGGTCACAATTATGACCGATCATAAAACACACTTTTTCATATATTTTTCCACAATGTTTTTAATTATTTCCCCTTAATTAGTTCAAAGGCCTATAAATGACATCTGATTTTAATATTTTTATGTCTGGGAAAAAATTTGGATTAAATGGGTTAACTTAGTGAAGACTGTAAGGTATGCTGACTAAAACCTTCACCTTCTGTTCTGTGCAGGTGTGACTGGGGCCACAGCTCCTATTTTGTCTCAAAGCTCACACACCCCCATCACTTGAACCCTCAGGTGCTGTTTTCTGCATTTACCATAACTCAGAACTGATTTACTGGCCCAGTTCTTTAAAATTAATTGACACATTTTCACAAAAAAACGCTCAGAATGCAACAATTTGCCTTCCCCCATTCATTGTGCCAATTTTAATGTGACAGACTGAGGCGATCAAGTTCAGATAAGACTTAGAATTAGTGATGCGGACAGATTTGGACATGCAAAGAGGGGAGTGCCAAGTCGCTAATGCTACAGTGTTCTAACCTGCCCCATGCTGAAGGCAGGAGGGTGAGTGGGAAGATGCATATGTATGTGTATGTGCATGCATTGACACATTTTTTAAGTATGTACAAAATTTCCACAGAGGTAATTAAGTTAAGGAAGCCTGTGCCACAAGAGGGCAGTCTTACAACTGCAAGAGGGATTATTATGTCGGGGATGGAGGGCTAGTTCTTCATTAAACATATTTAGCCAGCTTTCTTCCTAGTCTCCAAATTAAGGCGTACATATAATTTTATTTAATGTGAATCTAAACATGAAGGAATAAATAACTTTTGCAAAACAAAGTTCTGCTTGTCTGTGAACCACAAGTGTCACCAATGCAGTGCCAGTGTTTTGCATAGTGTGAGTGAATTGGGATCAAGGGTGTAAAATGCACTGCACACTACTAAATAAAGCTACAGTGATAATTTGTTTGCAGTTTTATTTTTTGATGATATTCAATTAATCAATCAATTAAGTTTATCTGCATAGCACATTTCAGCAACAAGTCATTTCACAGTGATTTACATCATAAAAACAGTACAGATACTAGTTAAACACAGTGTTGCCATTGTGATAATCTACACAAGCATATTATGCAGAGCGCAACATAATATATGTTTTACATTCTTCTCTGTAACTGGCAGGCCCAGAACACAACATATCTGTCTAGGCTTCATCCTGACCTGTGAAAAATGGCTTCTGAATAACATTCTTCTTTGTATGATGCAGCTTATGTGTCACCACCTCTCTGCATCAGATATGATCTCCCCTTGTGGGTATGTGACTCTCAGTTGTGTGGTGTAACTGAGAATTATCCTTGTTGTAAGTGAACATTCATTCATTTTGAGTTTAAAGCCAAATGCATGACACACACTCCAAACATCTATGCTTTTATTGGGGTTGTGACATTAGGAGTATACTTTTACAAGGATCAACAAACAGCAAGAGTGTGTGCATGCGTGCACAAGTGTGTGTACTTGCAGAGTCTTGCATTCACTTACACGCGTTAATGTATTTCCATTCAATGACGTGCGCTCCAGAGTAAAGAGAACAAAGAGATCACACAGATCAGACGCTGGGCAGGAGTGTTTAAGAGTGCACCTACCTCCCAGTGTCACAGCAATAGCCTTCATCTTACCTACAGAAACCACAACAGAGGAGAAGTGGGATGCCTCTCAGGAACATGACTGATGGCTCCCGCCCAAAGGGGAATTCCATACTAAGACCAATGTCATGCTCAGGTGAAATAAATAACCCACCGTGATAACATTTAGTCTATTTTCTGCTTTACACCTATATTAAAGTTAGCAAATGACACACAGGTCCTTGCAAAACGATGAACTCCTCTTTGAAATGTTCTACATTTTGTCACGTTCCAACCAGATATTTAAGTGTATTTTTATGTGATTTTATGCAAATAGATCAAGAAAAACTAGTGTACAATTAAGAAGGTGAAGAAAAATACTATATAACTATCACTGCTTTTTCATAAATAAAAGTATGAAATGTGTGATACGCAAGTGTATTTAGCTTCCTTTTACACTGATGCACCTGAATAAGTGAAACATGTCACAGAGAACTGTTCAGTTATTCTCTTTAAATAAAAAGAGTACGTGCCAAACATGTCTCTCTGGAAAGGTGATTAACAGCAGGCAAAAAGCCCTCTTTAGCTCTGGAGCATCAGGAACACACAGTCCCCCCATAGAAGCAGAAGAAGGACAGCGAGTCTAAAGCTAGGGAGATACAAGAAGACAACATGACTTCGTCTTATGTGACAAAGGAATGCCTCAGCACTTCCTTGCTATGCCTATTACAAGGAAATCAACATGACAGTTTTGATGCTGACTGGTTTCTGGGCCTTACTCAAAATGGGCACATCCAGTTTTTGGCATTGGGCTTCACAACAGCAGCTCTGGGCTGACGTTCTACCATGTTGCGAGTTCCTGTCTGCATGGCACTGGTGATGTTAGATGCAGGCTTTTGGTGGCTTTATGAGCATGAGAAATTTCATAAGCATGGGTGAGTGTTACAGGGACTGCCTCACTTACAAAAGTACTGCAAGATCACTAGATGGACCATATGCAGTTTTCAATTCATCCATCAGGAGACGGTAGTCCCATTTGGAGGAGTGAGGCTTTCTATGGAAAAAGGCCTCCGTTGCCCAATTTGGCTGAATTTCGGCTGGACTGTCCTTGTCTGTTTGGACCAGTAGTTAGCTTCGGCACAACTCTCAAACTTGTGCATAAATTCCATTGTGTTGTATTGATGTAAAGTTGAGAGCCCCTCTAGGATCACCATCATCCTCATGGTCGGATAAGGGCTTCTGCAACACAAAGCGGGTTTTATTTGATTTTGATCAGGTCTGGGGCTGTGCAAGGGTTTGCTTATATGGCTTATGGCTTCATTCAGGTTACTGGAAGGCATATATTGCACAGCGCTTTATGCCCCTGAGTTAAATGAAACAGGTGTACAAAGCTATCCTTGTGAGCAGAAGAAAATGGGTTAGAGTCAGAACTGTAATCTTTCATTTGTAGTGTAGGGGCTGGATAGATATGCACATTGTTGCTTGTATTCCCCCAATAAGAGTAATCTTGACATCCTGCATCAACAAATGAGTTTGCACAGCTGAGTGGGACTGTGGTGAATTTTTTGACTTTTGTGCTAACACAGCTTTTGTTAGAAGAGGGTTATCATGTTCACATTTTTCCACAATCCTGTCTTTTAGTAGTTTCCCTGCACCCAGTACCCTCAGGAAAAGTGTTAAGTATCATAAACGGGTTATAATAATTACATTCAAGCCTACAGTCTATAGTGGTGGTGGTGGAGGTGGGTGAGAACCATTTTGGAGTTGCTTAGCTACAAGCTAACACACAGTCACTTATTATTATTAATGTCTTATCTTTTTACTCAATGCTCACCACTCATCCTACAACAAGAGAAAGTCCCTTTGTAGTTGTCAATGTTAACCTTTCCTGATTCCATCTCCTGATAATAGACAGGAAACCCAGGAGAGAAACATCTTCCATGGCCAAAGTTAATGTCCTCCTCTGGGTTAACTTAAGGTCACACAGACTTTTACTAACTACAACAAAAACAACTATTAACGGGCAGTGTTTTGTGTAGCTGCAGAGAAGGTGCCCTGTCCTAACCACAGTTTTCTTGGGCTCGAGGGCAGCAAAGGCTCTCATGTCTTCCCCCTTCTTTCTTTGCCCGTTTCCTGATTATTTTAAAATTCCCCAAAAACAATACTTAAAAGTTTTTGATTGTAATGGAACATTTGTGAATAATTTTGAGGTGTATTACCATGTATAAATTATAAGTTTTGCATTTAAAAGCCTCCAGAACCAATTAAGGAAGACAATTCTTTCTACAATATATATACATTTAAAATGTCCCCCTGGGTGTTTTTAATTGTACATACTATTAAAAAAAAATACACTATATGCACTGACATAGTTAAAAGTAAAACAAATAAAATAAGAACATTTTTGCAGTAGTTCCATCCAGCATTGGCAGGTGTAACAATTGTATTTAAAAGGCCCAGGTCAAGACTCCTACTACTATTCATCCATCCATTTACTCCTTCATTCATCCCATCCATCCTGCTAACCGCTCAGTAAGGGCATCCAGTGCAGAGCAAGCCTCTAATCTGCCGGCCTGGGCAGCTGCTGCCTTGTGGTCGACAGACAGCAGGGCTCTTATTATTATAGACATATGCATGGGCTAACACACACATATGGGAATACTCACACATGCAAATACACACATACATACAGCATAACTCTCTAATGTGGTAGGCCAGCTGCCAGTGGCGTGCCTTCCCTTCACCAGTGTGACCCAAGCAGTGCGGCTGCAGCTTCTGGTGCTACTGGTGCACTCTGGGGGAATTTCCAGCTCAGAGCTGAAACACAGTGGTTGAACATGAGATAAACGTTTTGAGACAAAATTAAAAAAAATAACCAAAAAGATGGAGTGAAAGTGATATTTAATCATTGTCTACCCAGTTACAAATACTAACATGTTGTGACTTTTCTGTTCTGTTTGGGGCTTTTATGCAATCCACAACTAAAATTTCAACCAACTTCATCCTGAAACACCAAATTAAAATCTAATGTAAAGAGGCAATTAATATGTTTGTAAGAGACTCCATTTACTCCACATGTGATTCTGGCTTTTCTCTGTATCATAACCAAGAATGTCAACAAGATTGCAAACTGCTTAGGGATAAACATGTAGAATTATGCCACCAAATTGATCAACACATTGATGGGAATATCCATGCAGTTTTAATGCTCCCACTCTTCTTTGCGTTCTCATCCAATCTTGCAGACTGCACATCTGTTGGTGTGGTCAACAGTTTTTTCCCATTGCAGAAACATGACGATGATTGATGTGCTGGCCACAGAGGGTTTCGCTGTGGTTTTTTTCTCTAGCTTAGCCCCAGTTCTGGTCTTCCTATCGCTTCATTCCTCTTTGATTAATCAGTTGCTTGCCTAATCACTATGGCTATTCTCAATCTTGGAAATGTTTAATTTCTTTACTCTTTTTAAGTCTTCTGATACGTTACAAGTTATTTGCCTTACAACAGGTCTTTGATGTATTTTGGTGCTATCCCATTCAATAATTTATAAGCTAACAAAACTATTCTAACGTCTATTCTCTGAGCTATAGGGTGCCAGCATAAGGACTTTTAAACAGGGATGAATTACTGTATATTCTTACTTTTGGTGAGAATGCAAGCAGCAGCATTGTGGAGCAGCTGTCTGACTTTTGCAGAAGGGATAATAGAATACTGATAGAAAGGAAGTGTTTACTATTTGAATCAGATCAGATACGATGACACACAGAATTTTCTTAAGGGAAGTTGTAGGTAGGCTATCAAGAGGAGATTATTTGATTCAAAATTCATGGCCGAGTTGGTAAAATTCAGCAATTTTATCTACATTTGTTATGTTTGGCCATAGCACTGACACTGGGTATGATAATGTGAAGATTTACAATGTTTTTTTGTTTTTCAATTTTTTTCTGTAAAGAAGTTGGCAAATTCATTGCAGGTCTTGCTAGGGTGGAGTTGAGATGCTACTGCCACAGAAGGATTTGTCAATCTGTCAACTGTGGCAAACAGAGCATGAGTATTGTTTACGTTTTTGTTAATGATTTCCACAAAGAATGTTTCCTTTGCATGTTTTAGTGTTGAATGACAAGTTTCCAGTTGATCTTTGTAGATTTCATAATGAACTTAGAGTTAAGTTTGATGGAATTTATTCCACTTATTACTAGAGTAGTACTTCTCCATTAGTAGTAAGTCCATTCATACCATATAAAAGACAAATACACATACACAGTGTCCAGCTGCATCTGCTCATGGGAAGTGATGGTGAGATCAAAGCAGTCGTCTTGTCGTCCGTCCTACACTAAACCCATAAAACACTCAACCACACTCCTACACACCATTCAGGATACTGTTAATCAGCACCAGCCTGAGCTGCCAAGAGTTCAGAAGGAATCAGCAACATTTGATTTTTTTGGTGCTTTCCAGTGCTACTGAGTAGTAGGCATATTTCTGTTTTAATCCTTTTAATTGATTGTTTTTCCTTGCCATGTGCTTTTTATAAACATCAACTGATTCTCAGTTCAAAACAATGAGTAGATGTCAGTTTTGAATTGTTTGAAAAACAATTCAAATAAGTAGTTGAAAGAATTCACAAGTCATTCTGAACCCTGCGAAGGACTTTTGTGCCTTTTTCAAATAATGACTTACTTTATTACAAGATAAAATCTAGCCATACCAATAAGAGAAATAAAGTTATTTCAGCTCACTGCTGCCTCACCAGCTTCGCTTCCGAACATTTGAATGGGAAAATGCGAAAATTCAGCGATTTTGAAGAAAATATAATCAGAATTGGTTAAGCTAAATGAAAAATAGGTACTTTATAGTACAAACCACAGGGTGAAAATAGAAATATAAATTATTTTATCATTATATATTATTTTTCCAAGATGACAGGTGAGGCAAAGCAATGTCTAGAGATGATCATCAAGATATGTGTAAGCAAATGTGAGATTGTCATTGTCAGCATTGGGTTCAACCATGGAAGGAGACAATTTTTCCCTGTCCATATCACATTGTTGAAGCATGAGCATTGAATTTAGATGAACCAATTAGGCCTGTAATGCTAGATCAGTCTTTCTCAAACTGTGGTCTTCAGACCACTGGTGATCTGAAGCTGCCCCCTAATGGTCCGCAAAATACTGCATGTAAACAACTGTTTATTTGCCATAATGTGATTTCAAAGTGCAACTAAGACAATTAGTTTACCAAATAATTCTGCTTAAAAATAACAATGGATAAATGGCTTAAAACAGAGTCACTCTAAAATAAGACTGAATATACCAATGGAACAAAAATAATGCCAGGACTACTTATAACAGAGGAAGCCAAGTCATACCTGCTGAGATTACTGATGTGTCTTTCACGAACGATTCAGTTCTTTTGAACAGTTTTATTTCCTAACTTTATCACACAAGTCTCAGTTGATGAGAGCTGTTCTTAGTTTTTGTACAACTTTGCTTGGTTGTAACGCTCTGCTCACACGTCAACAGCTATTGTTTTATTTAATTAAAAATGATTAGATTCAATTCAATTAATCAAATACAGTTGATAAATACTGCTGATAGGAATTGATGGATAATTTCTTATTTAATGGTGCAGAAGAAGATTTTTGTTTCTGGAAAGAAACAAGTCTATTTTTCTTTTATTGTGCTTCAAAATTACAAATTGTCACAAAGTGTGTGGTGAGGTGGTGAGGCAAACGCTGGAGACCCAGGTAGAATATGGATAATGATGATTTAATGAATAATAAATGGTAACAGGAAGTC
>CAEFZY010024598.1:0-12334 GCA_903066815.1 Brachyrhaphis roseni | reverse complement strand
GTGTGTCTTGTTCCCTTGATTGCTTCCCTGTGTATTTAGTCCCACCTGTGTCCTGTGTTCCTCGTCGGGTCCTCGTCTAAGTTTACCAGTCTGTTACTACGTCCATTCGTTTGCCTTGCGCTACCTGTGCTGAGCCTCGTCTTCCGCTCTGCAGTGCTGCCTCGGTTGTTGGACTGTTTATCTATTATTTCATCATTAAATCATCATCATTCTCAATCTTACCTGGGTTCCAGCGTCTGCCTCACCACCTCACATCACTCACTTCATGACTCTATCTATCTATCTATCTAAAGTAATTAATATCCATTGAACTATTTCAAATAAAACTTACTGTTCAAAAAGAAAAATCTGAAAAGTGTGCCCCTCATTTGAACATTTCGAACATGTAAAGTTTTGAAGTTGAGGCTTTCTATAGTCATATCTATCAATAAACAATTTTTGAATATTTTCTGGTAATAGTTTGTTTCTAGCTTAACCTCTTCTGTTAATTGGAGAACTGCTGTCGCTATGGATCTTTGTGACCTAAATCCATTCTGACTCTCAGTGAGTAGTCGGTGTTTATTAACAAATCTATCTGATCTGGCAACAAATACTTTTTCAAAGATTTTTAAACTTTAAATATGACTTTAAATATAAAGTTTGGAGGAAATGTTGGTATTTTAAAGACCAAATGAAAATTCATATAAATAAATTTTCAGAATAACAAAATGAGGTAAATATATTTATAAATTAGTTTCTTTCAAAATAAAATGTATAAATTGCAGTAGGAACTACAGGTGTGTGTCTGGTGAATTTTAGTCTAAAACAAGTTTGTTCTTCATTCAGTAAAGTTTCTCTCAGTGAGTCGAGGAGCCAGAAAATTTACTGAAGTCAGAGAAAAGTACTTCAAAATAAAAGTACTCAGGAAAAGTATAGCGTAGTAAAAATACTCCAAAAAGTATATTTTTACAAAAGGTTACTTGAGAAAAAAGAAACTAGTTACTAGCAACTCTGCTCAGAACCAGACTTCAGATCCAATCTGGACCAGAACTTTATCTGTCTTAGAAGAAGACCAAGAATCCTCATGCATGCTGGGAGTTTTCCTGTCTGTCAGAACCAGAACCTCAACAACCATCTGGGCTTCTGCCTTTGCTTCCAGGGGTCAGAGGTCAACAGCTGGCTGGAATCAGAACCTTAACCAGTTCTGCTGCTGGAGAACATATCAGTCTGTATGTATTGAATGAATATAATATACAAATTTCACTTTTATGAAATTACTGACTTCAATGAACGTTTTTGTGATATTCTAATATTTTGACCAGGACCTGTAGTTTTGTACACAGTCTGCTGAATAGAAAGCAACACAAAGAACGTTATTAAAAACTTTATTGCTCATTAAACATCCAGGAACCCAGATTACATTAGAAGAAATATGAAAAAACAATCATGAACCAATCAGCACATTATCCCAGTGATTCTCTGAGGTTTGAATAAATCAGTAAAATCACAGCAAAGAGCCTGAAGTGACACATCGAGTCCTAAAGTTCTCTAGAAAACTCAAAACATGAAATATGGAGTTAAAAAAGTAAAAACAAAAAGAAAACTTAATGCTCTGAGAATCAATGACTGATGCAAAACTTCATTATTTAAAGATTTTTAGAATGACAATAAAAATATGTAAAATCTTTTTTTTATTTTTCCAGATAAATGATAGGTGTTCCTGAAAACTGCTCTAAGATCAGAGTTTCTGTGGGACATCCAGTTCTAAACTGGTTAAACTGGTTTCTGTGTTAGAAGCTGAAGTTTCTCTGCCATTTCCAGTAAAGCATCTTTTATCTGTGGAGCTTTGAGGAACATTTTCATGTCAACAGAAGGAAGAATCAGCAGAGAAAAGAGGTTTGAAGTGTCTTTCATGACTTCAAAGCTGAACAGAAAATTATTCCCATGTTTCCATTCAGACCATTTCTGGTTCCAGGATGAAAATGAACCAGAGAGAAAAAAGATAAACTTTCCAGTTGAATCCAGTTTAGATTAAAAACTCCATGAAGCCTCTAAATGGAGCCCAGTTTGAATTGGATCTTTATTGATCCAAAGAGACAAACAATATCAGACACTAAATGACAGACACAAGAAAATAAACAGGAGGAAAATCTTTGAGGTCAGAGGTCATCATCATGATCCAGTCAGAGTCTCTTTAGACTCAAACTGCTGCAGCTTCAACCTCTGAGGATCAGCAGGACACAGAGACCATTCTCTACTTTACAGAGATCATCAGTCCTTCCACCTGCAGAGAGAAGAAGGAAGGAGAGAGCAGATCAGTGAGTGTTTCCAGCCTCTCTCCAGCAGCAGTCAGTGACGCAGCACATCCAGTAGATGGTTTCCAGGCTGCAGTCAGACTGATCTCAGAGCTGTGACCAAGATGAACCTGATCAGTTGTTGAACTGAGAGAACAAGGAAATCTGAGATCAGCTCTGCTGCTGTCACAGTTTGATGAATGAGGCCCACTGTCTCTAGACATGTTGGACGGCTGGACGCTGGAGTCCAGCTGAACTTCCTGGAGACATGGACACAGCAACAACACTCATCTTCACACCAACACAAGCACAGGAACACAGCAAGCTGCTGCTCCTCTGATTGGCTGATTGCTGTCTCTGTGTGCTTTGATGCTAACTGGGTTTAGTTCAATATGCTGGCAGCAATTGGACTCACTACAAACATTTACTTATTTTACAGTCTTTACAAAACGCTTCAGCTGCTGAACATCTGAATCCTCCAGGTAGTTTTATCTCAGGTCCAGTTCTGTCAGATGGAGGCTGTTGAACTTCAGAGTCGAGGCCAAATAATCACAGCTGATCTTTGACAACCTGCATTCATCCAATCTGAATAAAGAATAAAAGATGAGAGCTGAAGCCAGGTTAACCAGTCCAACAGAACCAGTTAAAGATTCTCATGAATATTAATGCCAACATGCTGCTGCTTCAATAAAGACCTGCTGACTTCAGAACTAGAACCAGAACCTGGTACTGGGTCATGTTGTGTTGGAGGGTTTTAGTCAGTAAAATCATTCCAGGTTCTGATCAAAGTGTTGAAGCATCAATCATTGATTATAGATTTGTTCCTGTCAGATTCCAGGAGCTGGAATTCACTTTTCTAGACTGGGTTGAATGACCTTTGACCTGCTTCATATGAGGGGGATTTCTACACACTGGGTGTCCGAATATTTATTAGAAAAGAAGAAATTAACTTTGATTTATAATCAATTAACATAATTATTCACAGAAATATCAATAATTATATAATTACATACATCAATCTCTCCAGTCTGCAGCCTTCAGTCTCTAGAAAACCACAGAGCTCCTTCACTCCAGAACCTTCCAGGTTGGTTCTGTACAGGACCAGTCTTGTCAGATGGGTCGGGTTGGACTTCAGAGCTGAGAACAGAGAAGTCCAGCTGGTCTCTGATAAACTGCAGCTCAATCTGAATAAAGAATAAAAGACGTGAGCTGAAGCCGACAGGATGCTGCAGGTTGAAACTGAAATATGAACTAATAAATAATAAAAATGTAGAAAATTAATTTCCCTGAATGTAAAAGAAACATGATGAACTGATTCTAACATCTGATCCAGTCAAACTGGATTAAAGAGTCCAAACCAGCAGACCCAGAACATTTGATCAAAAAAGAAAATCAAAGTTTTCTATCAGCCTGGATGAAGTGAGCTATTTATGCTGGTTCCTGATCATCAGCTGGAGACCCGACTTGGTAACTGGATCAGAACCAGTCAGTTTCTTCATTAATGGCCTTGGGTTCTTATTAAAGCTGCTGAAAGCCAATGGAGTCCATTATTTCCTAAGGAGACGTGACCTGATGAAGCATCATCACAGAGACGAGGCTCCAACCGACTGACAGCTGTCAGACTGAAGAGGACGGTTCCTCTCTGACCCGACCCAACAGAACCACAGCTTCAGGACAAAGCTGAGGAACCTGCTGCTGATGCAAACCTCACTTTCATTCATTTCATCTAGGTTTGCTTTTCTCCAATCAGTCATTTCTTAGATGTGGTCATTAATGATAATTTGAACTTGTCAGTGTTTGTGGATGTGGCCCTGGCTCAACTCTGGAGGAACAACATTTCATTCTGGATGTAAAGATGAGAATCAGAAATGAGAAATAAAACAATCTGAATCTTTACCAAACCAAACTGAAACATTTCCATCATTAATTAACATAATTTTAATTATTTTACTCATTTTGTTCATCAGTCAAAAACATTTTTAAGTCAAAAACTGAAAAACAAAGTTCAATAATCTCAAAGTCTGAAATAAGACAATAATTCATTTATAAGGTAAAATATTTTAAAGATTTTATTCTGACATTTAAACAGGTTGTTTAAAAAGAAAATATATTATTGATTAAACTAAGGATCAATGAATGATTTTATTGGATAAATAGAGGAAACAAACCCCAGATTCTTCACTTTACTGACTGAACTCTCCAGGATCTCAAACACAGGCTTCATATCAGAGTCTCCACCTTCATCTATGTGGATCCAACTTATTTCCAGTTCAGTCAGATCTGGGTTGGATTTCAGAGCCGAGGCCACAACTTCACATTCAGCCTTTCGGAACAAACAGCCATCAAGTCTGTGATTAGAGGAAATATACATTCAGTTCTAATGAAATCAATCTGGATCATAAACAGACTAAAATATGATAACAGTGATGTCATCATCTGATCAACATTTGATCTTCAATTTATTGAGTTTGACCCCACAGAGATTCTGTGCAGTTCCTGATTAAAGTCCAGGTTCTGGTTCTGGTCCAGGCTTCATGTCCTCAGACCTTCAGCTGCAGTCAGATGTTGAAGATTTTCTATCATCTGTGAAGGAAAGTTCAGTTTTCTCTGCAGCATCTGATGGAGCTGCAGCATCAAAGCCTCAAAGGAGCTGAAGCAGCTGATGAAGAGTCTGACTGAGCTGAATGAAGGAAACTACTGGAGATGATGGAGAGGAGGAGGAACTGCTCACAGCTCTGACTTGGATTAGACCGTTTGGCTCCTTGAGATCTTTCACCAAGCAGGAAGTGAGTTAGAAATGAAGTGAGCAGAGCAGGAAGTCCAGCCTGCTGTGGACCTCTGGTATCTCTGGGGTTGTTTAGCCAACATCTGCTGCAGCTGCTGCTGCAGCATAAAGAATCATCATCATCATTAATAATAGTAGTATATTCTATAGAAACATAATTCCCAGCAGCAGGTTATTAAATGCTGCCACAGAGGAAACTGGGAGCAGAACAAACACATGATGCTCCCAGTTCTGTCTCCGTTCATCTGCTGGATTTGATGCTTTAACAAAGCAGAAAGTGGACAGTCGTCAACCTGCTGCAGCTAAAAGCTTCAGATTGTTCTGGTCGTCCTGCAGAGCAGCAGCAGAACCGGTCCTGCTGCTCCTTCAGGTCTGAACCGTCAGACTGTTGATCTGAGAGAAACTGGGACAAACTGGTTGGAAGAGTTTGGAAGAGGGACACATGTCTCTGCAGTAGTCTGTCCATTGTCTGTCTGTCTGCAGTAGTCTGTCCATTGTCTCAGAGGAACAAAGGTATAGATGTCAGAAGCAATTGTTGCTAAACTCCTAAAGAGTTGAAGGGCAAACCCCTTGGAGGAGATAGAGTGTTTGGGTCCAGCAGCATTTTTCATGGTGAAGCAGAGAAAGTTCTCCCAGTAACTAGAAGAGGCTGGAATGGTTCCAGCTCTGGAAGCAGAGTTCTCAGAGTTTTGGAAGGATCTGAAAGAAACTAGGACTTTTTCTGGAACCAGACAACAATCACCACATTTTGGTCTCATTTACAAACTCAGAGGAAACTAGTGGAAGGAGGAAAAGTTGGCTTTCACTAAGTTTCTAACTAGTTTCCATGGTTACCACAACAATGCAGGGGTTTATTTTAAAGTTTCCATCAAACCTAAACAATAATTTTATAAAAATAGCCAAAGATCCTACAATGTGAATAATGGAGCAGCGGCTCAATGAGGGAAGAGGAGTTTAAAATTTAAAAAGTATCTTTGGCTGATTGGATTTTAGACAAAATAGAAATAGAAAAAGTCAGGGTTTTCTATTCATTTCAACATGAAAACTGATAAAAAATGTAATATTTTTAAAATGATCGAAATGTCTAAATACCAAAAGCTGCAGCTGTCCTGGATGAGCTGAATGTGTAGATGATAGAATGGTTGAAATAGTCCAAAGGATGAAGGAAGAAGTTAAAGACCAAAAACATCCAGAAGCAACTTGAAGAAAGAAGAAGAAACAGGAGGACAATAGAGCTGAATCACATTCACACAATGAAAACATCTGGACTCACCGAGCCTTTCTGCAGTTCTTCACAGCTGGAAGCAGTCTCAGTCGTCCTCTATCTGATGTGTTGTACTTCTCCAGGTCCAACTCATCCAGAACCTCTGCAGCATGAAGGCCAGAGCTGAACAGTCAGTCACTGAGAGCTTCTTCCCTGAATCCAGCAGCTTTTGGATCTCCTGATAAAATGAGACGTCGTTCATCTCCACCAGACAGTAGAAGATGTTGATGCTTCTATCAGTGTTCATCTCCTTCAGGTTGGTGATGATTCTCTGGATGGTTTCTAGACTGGTCTCTGTCTGACCCAGCAGATCCTCTAAGACTCTCTGGTTGGACTCCACAGTGAGACCATGAAGGAAGCGGACAAACAGGTCCAGGTGGCCATTTTTACTGCTGAGGGATTTCTCCATGACATTCTTCATGAACTCATCTAGAGATGATTCTCTGTATTTTTCTCCCAGGAACGTCTTGATCACCTCTGACTTTCTGCTGGTGAAGCAGTGGAGCATGTAAACTGCAGCCAGAAACTCCTGGATGCTCAGATGAATAAAGGAGTAGACAGAGATGTTGTGTGTCCCTCTCTCCTTTTTAAACATTTCAGTGAAAACTCCTGAGAACAATGCAGCATCTTTGATGTTGATGCCGCACTGTTTGAGCTCTTTGTCATAGAAGATCAGGTTTCCCTTCAGCAGCTGATCAAAAGCCAGTCTTCCTAGAGACTCAATCAGCTTCCTGTTCTCTGGATCTTCTTCAGCTTTTCCAAAATACTTGTCCTCCTTGATGTTGAGCTGAACCAGCAGGAATTCTATGTACATCTCAGTTAGAGTCTTGGGCAGATCTCCTCCCTCTCTGGTCTTCATCACATCCTCCAGAACATTAGCAGTGATCCAGCAGAAGACTGGGATGTGACACATGATGTGGAGACTTTTTGATTTCTGGACGTGGGAGATGATCCTGGTGGCCTTCTCTTTATCTCTTAATCTCTTCCTGAAGTACTCCTCCTTCTGGGGGTCAGTGAACCCTCTGACCTCTGTTACCATGTCAACAAACTTCGCTGGGATCTGATTGGCTGCAGCAGGTCGTGTGGTTATCCACAGGAGAGCAGAGGGAAGCAGGTTCCCCCTGAAGAGGTTTGTCACTAGAACATCCACTGAGCTGGACTCTGTAACATCAGTCAGAATCTTCTTGTAGTGGAAGTCCAGAGGTAGTCGACTTTCATCCAGACCATCTAAGATGAACAGAACCTGGAACGCTTCAAAGCTGCTGATTCCTTTGGTTTTAGAAAAAAAATGTATGAATTAGTCCTAATAAGCTGAACCTTTTTTCTTTCAGCAAATTCAGCTCTCTGAAGGTGAATGGAAATATGAAATCAATGTCTTGGCTGGTATTGTCTTCAGCCCAGTTCACAGTGAACTTCTGTGTTAACAGTGTTTTCCCAATGCCAGCCACTCCTATGGTCATCACTGTTCTGATTGGTTGATCACTTCCAGGTGGGGCTTTAAAGATGACTTCTCGTCTGATTGTTTCTTGTTTCCTGGATGCTGTTTCAATCTGTCTGACCTCATGGTCCTGGTTGACCTCTCTAGTTAACCCCTCTGTGATGTGGAGCTCTGTGTAGATCCGGTTCAGAACGGTTTTATCTCCATGTTCAGCAACGCCTTCAGAGAGACTTTGGAACTTCTTCTTCAGAGACGCTTTAAGCTCACGTTGACACCGAATATCAAAATCTGAAGAAAGAGACAAAGACAGGAGAGGAGACACTTCAGCTGAACATAAGGAAAACAATAATTTTTTTGTATTCTCAGAGGCTATTTGTGCATCAGCTTTAATGAATGAGAAACAAGTAAATAAATAAATAAAAAGCTCAAATTTGATGGTAACAAAAAACTATAAACCTGGTTCTTACCACAGGGCTGATTAGAATTAGTTTTGATCATTAAAACTCTTTCACGGTTTTCTCTGGTTGAAGGTTTCAGTTAATCATACATAGTTCCAACAGAGCAACCTCTGACCTTTGAGATTTATCAAAGTGTTTAATTTGAAATGGCATTCTTTTTGACCACTGTCTGAAAGCTGGAAACAAAAACAAACAAAAAACTGGCCACTTTATTAGGTACACCTGTCCAGTTACTTGTTAATGCATAGAGTTGATAGAAAGCAGCAGGAGCCGAAATTAAATCGTATTACAGCCCATCTTCAACACATTGAAGAAATCCAAGATTAGTTACAATAACAGACTTTATCTGAGAAACATTTATTTCAGATCTCAAAACAAAATCTCATGTAAAATCTGACACTACTTCAGTTTAGTTTACATTTTGTGAAAAGAAAGTTGTATCTCATGCTTTTGTCTGACGTTTTTGTATAATTTATTTCAGAGGTTTGTGGTGCAGCGCCCCTACAGGCAAGGAAGGGAACAGGTTTTTCAACTAGTTAGGATCATTTGACTCAATGCAGTGTGAACGAGAACTTCAATAGCTGAAAATGTTACAAAATTTTGGTCCCAATCAAACTGAGTCTACCAGACTAACAGATGTGAAAAAACCTTAATATCAAAATTTTACAAATTTCCTATTGCACCTAAAGCTAAAGAGATTCTCAGTAGCACATACTCCTCCTCTGATTTTCTATGTAAATGTTTTGGCTTTGAACGTATTAATCGTCTATCCTGTACTGACCTGCTGCGACCACTAACCACCTTTCTATGATTGTATATATGCTCAGGCCTTCTGGGAATACTTACATCAATGGTTATCTGAATATAATCCAGCTTTGAGTTTATCACTCTGAGGAACAGAAAGAAATAAAAATGATGAGAAATGATGCAGCTGTGCTCAGAGTTCTGTCGGAGCTGCAGTTTGCACAAACATGAAAGACCAAACTACGTAACACTAACTGTTTTTTGTTTGGATTTAAAAGAAATAAAATTCACGAGTGGCTATTGGTTTACATCTTCTTACTGTATAATCTAAATTCAAAAGGGATTTCAAGTGTCAGAATGTAATTATAATTATATTTATAATGACATAATCAGCTGATCTGAGTCTTTATCATTATGTTTGGGTCAACAATTAATTTCTATAAAACCAAGTGAAATATCTGGGTTTATTTGAGTCCATCAGAACCAGAGCCTGGAGGTTAGCTGAGTGTCGATGCAAACATCAGAGAGTTGACCACAGTTGCTTCTGTTTATTTAAAAGTAAATCTACAGAAGCATTCATTTTATCTCTGTTGGCTCCACAAGTTGTGCAAAACTTTTTCATTAACAGTCATTCAAGGTCAAAGAAATCCCATCATAATCCATATTAACCTGTCAACTTCTAAACTTGAATATGTCATAGTAATGACATATTCAAATGCATTTAGTTTTCATTCGGTTTAATTAATATTCAACAAGCTGAACTGAGAATCCATTGTCTCATCAAAGATCAAGCAGATTAATATATTTAACTTTTTCTCTGTGGTGACAAATTTTGAAATCTTGACAACACAGACTGTGTCTCACCTGGACCAAAGGAGTCAGAAGACAAACCCAGTTGGTTGGACAGAGTCGGATCCATGTGATGAAGACGTTTGATCATCAATCTGCAGGCTTTCTGTCCTTTCTTCATCACAGCATCTATGGTGGCGCGGGCCTTGTCTGCTCTGGTTTGGTTCTTCTACAGTATTTCCTCTTTCTCCAAATGATTAAAGATGTGATCTGATAGAAGGTCATCGAGGAGCTGTTTCAGGACTTCCTCAGAAATTCTCTTCACAAACTTGGAGCGAACCTTGAAAAGTTTTCCCCTGCAGAGAAAAATCAAAAACAGAAACAGGATTTATTCAAACTGACGTCTGAGAGAAAAACATGATGAAGATCAACTATTCATGTTGCTCCATCCAGAGATTCCCCTCAGAGTCTGTTGATCAGCTCCTCAGGTCTAAACCTGTTGTTGTATTTCTATCTCATATCTGAGTGATGACCACTGATTCTGTCTACATGAGACCAAATGAAGTTTCTGGTTCGTCATTTCTTTCCTCACTGCAGGAAGAACAATAAAAGAAACACCTTCTAAATATAGAGCTGAACTATTTCAGAAAAAAACTGAAAATTCTGATATTATTGGTAAATACTGAGGTGAAAATATTGAATGATTAACAAACATTTTCATCACTTTTTTTCCTTTCTTTACCATCATCACCAAGTCTTCATCTCAGTCTCTAAGCTTTAGCATCTTGTCACCAAATGTTGGAATAAAAGGCATAGCAAGTCTTTGCATCTGAGATAATAAATTAGCCATATGTCATCCTGTATTGAAGTTCACAAATCAAATATGTTTCAAAAAGCCTCACAACTGGTTTTAAATATTCTGCAATTAAGATGAAACTAAGAACCTACAGCAGGTTTGAAGTCTTCAAGTGTTTTAGTTTTTGAAGTAGATCAGCTTAAAGATGCTCAAGACAGTGAGAAATTACTTGGAATTGCCCTTTAGTCATTTTCTGAAAACACATAAAACACTTGAATAATATATTAATTGTTTAAAAGATTAAAGGACAAAATTAAAAACTGGATCCGGCCACACATAGTCAATTATTACACAACCATTATCTGATTGATGCTCTCTTTATCCATTCTGTCTGCATTACATTCCTCTTAACTCTGTGTTGCCTCATCATATTGATCCTATAAGTGTTTCACTAGAGCTGGTGGAATGTGTTATGGTGCAAAGCGACCTTTCAGAATAAGTGATAAATTGTTTATTTTTCTGAACAGGCTCCAATTAAATGAGGACTATGTTAACCAGAGTTACCAACACATACGTTCCAGTTACACCAGCTGAAATAATTGATCACAAACAGACTTTTAAACCTTGAATTTCCAAATCTCAACTAAAGACGTGGATCAGGTCCAACAGAGACGACAGGAGGAAGCTCTGATTGGAGGTGTTCAGTCTCACCTGGAGCACAGCTGCTCTGATTGGCTGTCAGCCGTTCAGCTCCTGTTATGGGTCGTTTCCTACACTTCCTCCTGTGAAGACATTTCTTCATCAGTGAAATATTTCACTATCAACAGGCTGGAGCTGTCCTACTGAAACTGAAGATGTTCATGAAGGTCCACCATTAACTAGGGACCAGAAACTGAGTCAGAACAGAACCTCAGAGCATTGATGATCTCTGGTTTGAAGTTCTTCATTGTATTATATCTGGTATCATGATTGATACCAGTGTTCCCAGTCTGGAAGCTCCTGTGCTTCTCTGGGTTTAGAGACAATTTGAGTCGTTGCTCCTCACATTGTTGGTTGTTTTTGTTTTCATGCAACATTTTCATCATTTTTCATTCAGACTTTCATTCAAACTGATTTACTGACCAACATCCTTCATGACTAACTTTAAATTAATATATCAGAAAATTAAGTTACTGTTTATTGAAACACTGAATATCAACCAGTTAATATAATTTATATTTTATTTCTATAGATTCAGATGAATCAGTTAGAAAATGGTTTCTTACTTTCTGTCTGATAGTCCAGGTTCATTACTGAACTCTGGAGGTTCTGCTCTGTTCTTTTTCCGATGCCGATCTTCCATCTTCTGGCCTTCTGGACAGAGAAACCAGAACAAGTCAGTCCAGTGATCCGGTTCCAGTAACTGTCCTGTGAAGCAGAAAGCTGGTTCCCATCATGTGTTCAGAGGATCAGAGTGAATCATTTGAATGAAGGAGTGAACATTTCCTATGAAGTGGCGAAAGCATTTAGCTCCCAAAGTGGACTTGAACCCATCATGACTCTATTGTAAATCTGTATGGAGGGAGTCAGTGTGCAGAAGGTTCTGAGGTTCAGGTCTGGTCCACAGCTCTCCTCCAGACAGAACCGCAACATGTCAGCCACTGTGTGCAGCTCAGCAGGATTTTCTCTCAGCTAAAGAGTCACAAAGCAGCTTTCAGGGACCACAGCGTCCAGCTGAGGTACCAGCTGGACCCACTGCAAGGAATCATGGGTAAACAGCTGCTTCAATAGGGGGATGAAGCCCCCCC
>CAEFZY010024596.1:0-166307 GCA_903066815.1 Brachyrhaphis roseni | reverse complement strand
GGATGGATGGATGGATGGATGGATGGATGGATGGATGGATGGATGGATGGATGGATGGATGGATGGATGGATGGATGATCCCAAGTTAAAATCATATTTCTATTAACATTTGTAACATTAAACATGTACCAGTAGTCACATTTTGGAAAGGCCTTGTCAAAGTCCAGAACAAAATTTGAAAGTTGATGTTCACATGTGCTTCTCATTCAATCTGACTGATCTGGAGATATTGTGAAGAAAGAATTGTGAAGAAAAAAAAAAAATTGCTGATGTATAAAGCCGGTAAAGCTGGCAAGAAACAGATTCCATAGAAAGGCACAGCAAATCACTTTCAAAACTCGGATAATTACCAACATTAACTACAACCATAAAATACAAGCTATCCATCCCCACTGCATCACTGAGTTCATCTCATTATATATTTTGACCTTCGAACTGTGTGCTTGGAACTAGTTAGTTGATTTTTTTTTTCACTTCAGCCCAGAGGATACAGTCCATGATGTAGGACAGAAAATCTCATATTTTCTATAAGCAGCTCTTTGAACTGTTTCTTCTTGAAACGTTTTTTCTTTGAAGATGCTCTTTTTAAAGAATTTAAGTAGTCAGTATATCATCTGCAGTTCATTACAGGTTTTCAGTCTGGGTCTGCACATGCTTTTTATTACTAACACCATTGCAGGTGGTGAAATCTCAGTGTTTAAAATGTTTCCCTTAGAAAGTCTAGTTAAAATATAATAATTTTTTCCCCAGTATTTTTCCTGTTCATGAAGATTCTTTCTCCTACTTTTTCCAAAGCAAGCTATTTTCCAGAATCAATTGGCTCACTTTCAGGCTTTCATATATTGTCTTCCTAATATTTGTGCAAATGTGCATTTGATGTCACAAATTGGGTTGTAATTCATAATTAAGTATAATAAAAGAGAAAACAAATGTTTGGATTCAGAGAGGATTTTGCAGATGTGGACACATTAGCTTGAGTAAACGTATAAATAATTAATCAGTCCTCATCGCTGTTGCAAGTCATTCTGAAACAAAAATAGTCTTCGGAACTCTTGCTATTTTTCACCAACATATTCAAAGCCCTAAATGTCTAACCAGTCATTCTATGACACAAATAAACAATCATTCACAAAAGAGAGAAGCTGCAAGCAAAATGTTTTGATGATTTGGCTCAAATAGGGAAAAAAAAATGATTCTGCCTAGAGTGGAAAAACATGAGCAGCACGCAGTGACTCAGTGATTTTGCATGAATTCAGTCAGATATCTGTTGGATTTGGCTTCAGTGAGGTTTTATATTTAGCTGTGATATTTCTTGCTGTCTTATTTGATGTATCAGTTGTTCACCTTAGTGTTACCTAAAATTTGCTGTTTCTTTACTGCATGACATGTTTGTAAGATATGTGTCCTCAGCTCAACAAACAGTCTGTGCAGTAATACAGACGTATTACGTCCTAGTGGAAACCAGATTACAGAGGAGAGGTTATCTTCTGATAAACTGAGGCATCTGTTCTGGTTCTGGCTTCATTATTTTTTCATAAAAGCACAGCCAGGAGAGTTACTTGGATTGAGACATAGCAATTTTGTGGTATGTACATAGTCCTTGTCCATTTAAAAAATCCAATTTGTGCCTGACTTTATCATGCTAGCTAGCTGATGCTTCAAAACATTCACATAATGTTCTCTTCCCATGATGACATTTGTTATATTAGTGGTCTATCTCCTTCTACACAAAATAACCCTCGCAAAATGATGCTGCCACTATCATACTTCATAGTTTGGATTGTATTCTCAGGCTTACATGCTTTCCCTTTCCCTCCAAATGTGAGTTTTCATTATGGCCATACACTTTGATTTTCGTTTAATTAAATCTTGTATTTCAAGATGCAGTAGCTCTTTTTTATCCTTAGGCCTCATTTAATTTTGCTGTTTAGAGACGCAGTTTGTTGACAAATTTATGAATGTTTCTCTAATGAAAAACAGAAACTGTAAATACAGGGAGCAGATTAATAAATTACGTAGGTAAAGGTAGTTTGATAGCAAAAGAGAAACTACTGTAAAAAATCTCTTTCACATGTGTAAGGCTTATGTCCTTAGTTTAAATTAAAATCTGTATAAAAGATGTATGAAAGAAAGGTAATGATTTTCCCTTGGTTTAATTAATAACTTGCTGCAAAAAGCTTTTTGTCTTCCCGTGTTGCCTGCTACAGCGGAAGCATTGAAAACCCAACGAAACCACAATATTTAAACAGATCCCATCTTAATAAAAAGTATTTTCCTGCTGAAATCAATTATGCTAAACGGGCTGGTACGTTGCTGTGCAGCTTTATGAAAACTGAGGAAGCTGATTTGATTTCCTATTCCTCTTGTCTCAGTGTCAGGGGCTAACTAATCTTCTCTTGTTGTGATAGTTAAAATGGAAGCAAATCTTTTAATATCTTTGACTGAGTGAAGATAAGCTTTTTTGTCATGGGTTAAGCTGATTTCCATTTTTATTTTTATTAAGAGCAATTAGTTGCACTTTAGATTTCTGTGAGCTTTCGTTAGAAGGACTGACCCCATGTTTTTATCTCCACAGGTGATCTCCTGCAGGGGACCGGCAGCTCTCTTTAAAGTTTATGGAAACCTGACCTCCCATTGGCGGAGAAGGTGAGTCAGGCCTTATTTTTCCAAAATATCCAACTTGATGGAAACCGTGTTTAGACTTATACTCATAAAGACATCCGAGGGACAAAGTCAATGAGATCAGCCCTGAGCTTATTTTTGAAACCATGTCTGTAATGTATCATGTTAAACACACCACTTGTAAGGAATTAAGGGCTCTTTGTCATTGGTGTTAATATTTAATGAGAGTTTCTCAGTGTGTCTAGGGGCCAACTGGAGGACAGGTGATTTTTCTTCCTTACCTAGCTTCCATATTACATTACAGTGCACTTCTTGTACTCTTATGTTTCGCACATTTTTACAATATGCATAAGTGTACAACATGGTTAGCATTATATATGCTGACACTCTCACTTCCAAATCTGTGGTGTACATCATATAGCAGGAAAATATGTATTTAACCCATTAATAACAAGATCCTTTAATGAATATATATTTGATTGTCCTGTTGGCACGAAATTCACACTAGAGGTCAGTAACAATGCAAATAACTCTCACATCCAATACATTTAATATATTAATAGGGGATAAAAATATGGAAAAGGTATTGCTAAAATGTATTCAGTATTTTTTCTTTTTCTTTTTTATGACAATTTCAAGATGTCTTATGGACATCCTGGTCTGTAGGATTTTAATCCATTCATCTAAAAAGTGCAATGACATTCACAGAGTTCAGTTTCGATTTAATCAGAGCAGAATATATTCTCCCAATACTTATTTGACTTAATGTTGTGTAGCGAATATTTAACTAGCTTTGACATGCTTTTTCTCTAGCGGTGGAGTCTGGCACAGAGAGCATACATAAAGGAAGAGAAGAAGAGATCATCTAGTTTTTTTTTTTTACTTTATTCTCTCACTTATGGGAGCATCTCACTGTCTCATTGGAAGAATTCCTTTGGAAGGTTCAGATTTTCTTGTTTTTCTCTGTTTCTAGCACAACTTTTACCACAGCGGTAGAATTAAGTGGATGTTTGATCAATGCAGGCTGATTATTTTATTCATAAGGAGGCTCATCAGGACACTGTGGCCTCATTCAGACAGGCTTCTCCAGGGAGTCTTTCCACTTTGGATTGGGAGGAAAAAAGCTGGGTCAGAGGAGTGTAGTGAGTTTTTGATTTCTAATTACAGTGTTCCGATAAGTTTGGAGAGAATAAAGGGAACAAACTTGTTTAGTTTTATGTTTCACTGGAATCACTGATTGTCATTAAGGTTTTGTTTTTCCTTCATAGGTTATTTACTCTTGGACTCCAGTGGCAAAAGCATTTTTAAAACGGTTTAGGAAGTAATAAGGGAGACGAATGTTTATTATGTGATTAGAAGTTTGTTTTAGAAAATGTGAATGTTGGGATGATGTGCACACACCTTGATAGCATTTCTTGGACAGTTTTAATAAACTATAGGGAAATATATTAGTGACCCTTAATATATTTACCTATTGTTTATGGAAATGGTGACATTTTTTGGGAAACGTGTGGAAAATGTGATAATTTTCCACAGATTTTCTTTATTTTTTGCTGCATCAATACAATTAATTTTAGGACTCAGAAAATTCTAAATGCACAAACCCGTGTTTGTGCATTTAGATTATTTTGGGTTGTTTACTATTGCTGCCATGCACATTTTTTCCACAAGACTTGTGAGAAAATCATTTTGAGCGAAGGCACATAATTGTGATACAGACATTCTCTGTATCACAGCAGCTTACCATAGCTCAAGATGAAAATATGCAATTCCACCGAAATGTGATTCCCATTTCAGAGTGTTTTCATCATTAAAATGGGATCTAATTTCCTGTGGAAAATTGTCTGTGACATGTTTAAAACATTCAACTGTTCCATCTTTGATGCACATTATTACATTTCCTTAAGCTAACTCAGTTTGTTGTAGAGTATGTTTCATTTTCTGTTGTCATGTTACTTATGGCTTCATGGGGTTTTTCTCTAAATTTCTTCTTATCACCCACCTTCCTCCTCCATCCTATTCAATATAGCAGAAGGATGTTGTGCCGCAGCAATAACTGTCCCTGTGACACAAATCACTAAGATTTTAATGATATTTTTAACAATTTATTGCTTTAGTTTAAAGAGAGCTTTGATTTGGTGTTAATATTTATGTTTTTAAAGTCCTCTTAAACAGTTGCACGTTCTTAAGTTATGCAGTTAAAGGAAGTCGTATTGCAATTGATAGATTTTAAATATAAGTTTTTAAACATACATGTCCTTGTTGCCTTTTCTTGGAGCGGTTCTTTGGATTTCATTGTGATTTGGACTTGTTCGGTTTAGTACAGACATTCATCATCCCTACAGTTGGAAACCAAATAACTTTGATGATTTCATCATTGTTCATGTGCCACCATGGGGTGTACTGTACATCGGTAGTATCAGTAAGAAGAAAATAAAAAACACACCTTAGTAAAATCCTTCTCAAATGAACAGCCGTAATTTTCACAAGATTCTTGAGACTGGAATTTTGAGACAAGGCTAAAACATCCTGGCAGGCTCAATGCTTTCTATTTGGTATTCAAACATAAAACTTAGGATGAATCAAAAAGAGGACAGACTGACTTTACCCTCTTTCAAACTGCTTCCACTTCTTGGACTGCACTGTATGTCCAGCCAGCTGGTGCATCGAGTAATACACGAGGCCTATGTATCCATTTTTTTCTGTACTTGTGTTACAGATCTAGTCATGTGAATCTTTATCTTTCGTACTGTGTACTTTATTAGTTAATAGTATGCCAACTTACAAAACACAGTTGGAGTTGGCTTGCTTAGCGTCTGCTTATTGTTGACGGTGTCATCTAGTGATCATGTTAGCAGTTAGCCTATGGAAATGTCTTGAAGGAGAAACGAATGATTAAAGATGCCAATTACTGTCACAATTAGTTATGCACCCTCAGAGGCATAATTGTACAACAACACAGAGATCAAAAGATTATAATCACAGAAAGCAAAGGTAATTGTGACCTCAGTGAACATTCCTGCAGAGTATTAATATAAAACTTAATGTATTATCTGTGTGTAATAATCTTTCATGCCTATTTGTCTTTGTTGTTATTTATCTTTTTGGCTGCTTCGGGGATTAACCTTCGACAAAGATGAATAACTTTGCACAGTAATCCGAGCCTTAGAAATCATATGATTTGTAAGATCTTTGAAGACTTTTGTTGTTGGTCAGTAACTCTGTATAATAATTATAAACAAAATGTGGGCATAGACATGAATTCTTTCATGTGTAAAGTTTGTATACAAGGCTACTGAAACTACACCGGGTTTTTGGCCTTTTCTGTTAATCTTCAACCTAAGTCCAATTTAATAGGTTCTCAATCAAAGCCTAGTGTCTGTTAGTAGTCTTGAAGGTGAAAGAAGCATCATTACAGCAAATATCTCAAAGAAAGGAAAAAGCTTACCCACTCAGTGAGAAACACAAACAGAGAAAGAGCAAGATAACGTAATAGCACTGGTTTCGTTTAAACACGCATGGACGCACAATCAACATTGCACCATACACTTACATAACTATCCCAACAAACTAATATCTTTGATACTAAGATAGATGGAAAATCTTAAAAATTGCTACTGATTAGCATCATTGCTGATGTAATACTTATATAGGCAGGCTTAAGATGCGATTGACAAAAGATTATGGGCATTTAAAGGGATAAATGGCTGTGCTCCATTATCATTGTGGTTTTGTACCTTTATCACCATAACTGAGCATCTATTGTCAGCAGTTGTAAAAATCTAAACCTTACTTAGAGTAAGAGTGTATTTTATCTCCAAAAATGTCAGTATTACAAGTTGTCTTGATAATGTTTGTTTCATTATCACTAGCAAAATGGCACAAACACTCATTTAAGACTTTAAGCCTAAGTCTGCAGTTTGTTAATATATATTATAGAAATACTTTCTAGTTTAAATATCCCTATCATTTCTTGCTCTCTTTTTAATTCCATCTCTTGCTCTTTCACTTCCAGACATATACACATACGGGGCTCAGCTAATAATGCAGCCAATCAGTATTCAAAGCAGCATGAGACAGCTAAATGATAAAAAGGCAGAACATTTGGAGAGCAACAGGATTAACTGTTTCTTTGCCTGTTTCCTCTTCCCCTCCTTTGCTCCCTCTGTCATCTTACTCATAAGAGGAAACTGGACAGAATCTGGCTTGTTTCTGCTTCCTCACTTCAGTTCATGCCTCCATCACAGGCCATGACAATATGTCTGTCTCCTTCTCCTCTGTTCTTCCGTCCTCTTCCGTCCATCGCTCTTTGCCCTCCCCTCGTTGTTTTTTTTCCCCCCACTTTCTTCACCACACTGTCACCAGGAGGCTTGTGGCAAGAGGCTTGACAGTTACATAACCACTGCAGCAGCGCGGGGATGCTGCTTTAAATCACAGCACAGTTTGTAGGGGTGGGAGGGTTGTGTTTAAACGTGTCGCCTGTTGTGAGATGTAGGTTTTTGCTCAGTTGTGTTTGATGATAATTTTATGGAAGCTTCCAATCAATCGTCTTTTCCAGGCGATATGTATTTTTCCCTCATCGTCTCTCCTTCTTATCAGGTTCTGTATTTTCTACATCAGTGTGACCTGAAGCTTTTTGAGTGTAGTCAATAATGCCAATTTTACTGAAAATAATCACACAATCTGCAGCCAGTGAAAATCCTTTGCTTTGGATGTATACTTTGGTACAGTACAGTTAAATTGTAAGCTAAGAAAAGCTGTTATCGTCATTGTCTTTGTTGTCTTCATTATCTTTATTAGTGAGTTTGCATTTTAAGGTGTAGTAGCTGTGTCTTAATCATGACCTAATGTCATGGTTAAGACACAGCTTAGTGAATTAACATTGATTGTCAATTCACTAAGAATTGACAATAAATGCAACAGTTATTAAGAATGATAGGCTAAGTGCTGTCAGAAAGCATGCTCAGAATTTCTGCTCTGCCCTCTCAACATTTAAACTGTTCAAAATGGCACAATAATTTCTGATTTCAGTTATTCTGAGGTCAAAATGTAAGATTTTTTTTATATGGCAGAACATCTTATCCTTTTGTCCTCAGGTATTCACAGTGATTGTGAGAGATGTTACAAGACCTAAAGCCAGGCTGGAACAGCCTGTTCTTCCCTTTTTGAAAGCTTGGCAGTATAAAATGGTTTGTTTCAAGCTTTTGTACTCATATTAAGCTTCCATGGTTTGCTCACTGTTATCGCCATTGCCATACTTTTCAGGATAATCAAAGATTAAAACCAATATGAGATGTGACAGAGATTACTAAACACTTGATATGTCTCATAAATAGGATTTTTCTTTAGCTGCTAAGAATTACCTGAAGTGTCACTCTAGTTTTTTTTAAAATCATTTTCTGTTACTTCTGGATCAGAGTATTTCCAGACCAAACAAGTGCAACCTTGTGTTCTCCTTCCATGCTATATTCAGTAGCAAAAGTACAGAGTGTACCCAATATATTATTCCTATCTGAGATGTATTGGCCTGCTTTGAGCATCTTTATTTGACTCTTTGCTCATCACAGAGAAACCAATGAACAACAGAGAGAGGAGTTTTCCCTATTAATTTTATTAAATTTTCCTTCTAAACATAAGGGGATTTATAATCACTGAGAAGTCAAGAGCTCTTGGGGGCCCCCTGCTGATCTGAGGGCCCTAGGCAGAATCTTAGTTTTCTTCTTACTTGTGCCAGCTCTACTCTTTACAAATCTAGAGCATGGCTTTGGAGCCTTTTTCCTCTGTATCTTAGTTTTTCTCATCATATTACACTCTGGGTTGTTTCATCTGAACATTCCTCAACCTTATAATAACTGTTCCATAAGGAACCATAAGGTTCTGTCACATGTTCAAAGCTATAATATATGTATAATTTTCTGTCCGATGTTTTGAATTGATTATCTGACTTATTATTCCTATTTTCATCTTTTGTGATGTTTACTTGCTCAGATACTGAGGTCTGATACCAACTTTTCTTTTGAGTGTTAAACTTCAGTCATGTTAAGATTAATTTTATTTTTAAACATTATTAGCAGTTCTACTTATCAGTTTTGTTAATATCCATTCATCTGTTATGTACTGACTTAATCTGTGTAGAATCACCCAGATGATTGGTATGCATCTCCAGTTAGTGGGCGAGAGTCAGGAAAAATAGTCATCTCATCACGAGGCAAAATAAAGACACAAAATGAATGCATGCACATAATCCCACCTGTGGGGAGTTTATAGTGACCGACAAGCATAGAGTACATGTTTTTTATGGTTACATGGATTTAAACTGATGCATGCATGGGAGAAAATGTCCAAACTGCACACACATCTGAATGAAATTAAGAAGAGTAAAGCCATGCTAACGGCTGCACCACTCTGCTGTCCAGCTTCCAGACTCATTTTTTTCCAGTTGATGCACAATAACTTGGTTTTCATGAAGCCACTACTTCCATCACATATTGACATTGTATAGTCCAGTCAAAGTGCACATTAGAAGCATTAGTGGTGAACAAACAGTTTAACAAGCAACAGGTGGCAGGAAGAAAAGACTCATCACTGATCTGTATGTTGGAGAAGAGTGTCGACATATTTTTACCAAAGTCCATGACAGAGGTCTTTTGGTTATTTATGTCCCCTTGTCAAGGAATCACTGTGTGTCCTGCTCTTCAGGGAGAAATGTCACACGGCGATGACTCACTCCAATCCCATCTATTGATTAAAAATGGGAGAGGCATAAGACAATCCTCCCTACAACTGGAGCAATCCTTATTTTGCAGCAAAGAGATAACTACTGGAGGCGTATAAATAGCTGAGTCATCCTGTGCTTGTCATTTTGAAGTGATGACCCACACAGTAGCCTTCACCGGCAAAGACCAACATCTCTAAATATTGCAACATATAGCAGCTATCTGAGTAAAGTGTGGATTTGCTTAGTAATTCCTCCATGATATAATACTGTATGTTATCAAATATTTCGCTATTAGCTTATTTGAAATGACATCCTGGCTCCAGGGGTTATATAAACAAAAACAAACAATGTCTTTTTTGATTATAGCAAGACTGTTCAGAATAAGGTGAGGCAGTGTGTCTCACCCTGATAAGGTGTCTATTTGAAGTCAGGAAGCAAAGTTTCAAAGGGCAGATTTGCCAGAGTGTGGGAAAAGAGTGAACCAATGATGACACTTGATTGAAGTTCACTTACATCCTCTGACAAGTTTCATGAAATTTTATTGGCTACTACTAAGATCTAACTGTAGCATACATTAGTTATGCATAACAAAGCATTTCCATATAATATTAAGATACTTTATTGAAATTCTTTGTAACTACTAGCAGTTCATAGCATAGCAAAGTTACCCTTTAAAAGCTGCAGGTTAACCAGAGAGCTTGAGCTGGAGATACACAGAGAAGCAGCTTGGAATGGTTTATTCCCCTGAACCCTGTTGTAGACTCTCTGTGGATCCGCATGTCAGCTCACATTTGAGTCTCCAAAGCCATACCCTAATGAGCAGCGCGGAGTGCTCACAGCACTCCATACCCAGCCGATAAAAACAACACACCCAACATCCATCTCTAGTTTCCGCATCTATCTGTAAATAAGGAGTTTCTCCATAAATCTATCGACTCGGTGCACATTTGCACTGCCTCTCTGTTGGTGCATAACTAAGGGTTGTCCAGCAGTTGACTGTGAGAGATGGACAGCTGACACAATGTCCCTAGCCCTGCCTTCTTGCTCTTGTCTAAAACATCGGACACATGACCAGTTTTATGACGACCTCAACTGTTTACAATGTGTATTTGTGCTGGCGTGCATGAAGGGGTGTGTGTGTGGGGTGTGTGGGTGTGGGGTGGGGGGGGGTGTGTGTGTGAAGTCTGCGCAAGGCAGTTCTGTCTCCTGGCAACATCCAGCAGCCGCCTTATTCTGCTCGGCACCAAGCATGAATCACATCTTTGTGCTGATGTGTTCAGCTGCCGTTCTGGCCCAATGGGCCTCTTTATTGCACTCAGGAACATCCTGGCTCCTTGTCCATCTCCACAACATGCCTTGAGTTTGCAGTAGCATCTCTCAGCCACACCTAATTCTCTCGCCTGTTTACTTTTTCTTTGGCAAATCTCCATCTCTCCACTTTTTTTCAGGCAATGTCAAGGGACACCAAGCTATGTTTATTGAAATAGATTTCTTCCTAAATTAACAGTAGGTAAAAAAAAAAAAAAAAAAAGTCTACATTCCATAGTAAAAATGCCACGATTTGTGATGCAAAGAAGCCAAATAAGTCATTTCAAAGCTTTCTCCTCTCTTCTGCAACACATATTCTGCATTATTCAACTGAAAAACAACAAAAAGTATCAGTTCAACATGTAGGGTGTTAACAGACTCCTTCCAAACAACAATGCTGAAATTCATTTACAGGGATTAATAGAAGTTTAATGCAGTTTTTAATCATCCCTTTCAGGAGGTTTATAAGAGTTTACCTTTCAGTTATTCCCACAATAGTTTGTGTTTAAGATGGGAAACTGAAATATTTATTATGTTCTCACATGTGTACACATTTTTATATCTTCTGTTTAAAATCCAAAGCTGCTTTCATTGATGTTTTCTCATGTAACGTAATTTTTTTTTTCTTTTAAATGAGCTAGTAGTTTTATCTTTTTGACTTGCTGTTGTCTAGCAAGACTGAAGACAGTTCGCTTGGTAGTGCACAGGTGCAAAGTTAGTTCATCTCACTGAAATCTTCTTACTCTAACAAGCTTACATGTTGTGTTATGGTTCCCATTCAGTTCTTTAAAGGGCTGAATGCAATGCCAAGGAAGCAAAGTTTCAAAATGCAATGCCTTGCATTTTGAGTGCAAGACATTTACGCCACTAAGATCAAAGACTGAATGCATATCTCTGATGAAATATGTTTTGCAGTTCCATGCTTGTTCCATTGCAGGTTTGGAAATCTTTTTTTGGATACTTTGGTTTTCAAACATTGGCAAGAAAGAGTTATAAAATCCTATAGAAGTCCAACTAGGATGCAGTTTCATATCAAGATTTCTTCTCTTGTTGCCTCAGTTGTCCTATCAGCTTCTTTGGTCCTCTTCATGGTAAACTCCCTCCCCCCTCTAAAGCTATTCAAATGGCACACTGCAGGATTATCCCTCAGCCTCTGAGATATGCTGGTTTGGTCAGACTTAAAGTCCGCTCTAGGTTTGCTTTGGCCACAGAGACTAAAAACTAGGAACAAAATGATCAGATTAATTTGAACTCAAAAAGAGAGTTGGATTGCTAATTTTTACATCCCTGAGGAATCTGTTTGAGGACTTTATTTACTTTATTTTTTTAAATAATGGAGTCAACAGTGGTAAGTACATGTAGAATAAAGACTCATTGTGGTCAAATGTGCAAAAGTTGGATTTTAGCCGATAATTCTCCTCTGTTTTTAACATCTACACAGCCTCTGCAATCACAACAGGCTCTTAGCAGATTTAGAAGATTTAAGATTACAAAAGGGATTGCTTTGTCAGCAAGGATTTTGGACAGTGGGCGGATTGTTAGAAGGATCCAAATGTTTTTTGGGCTATAACAGCTGTTATTTAAATATTTCATACCTGGATTAAGCGCAATGTCTTTTTTTACAGTTCCCAATGGACTACTAAGTCGTATTCTGTTTTTACGATGACTTCTTCACTCACCACGAAATGTCTAGGGGAATGTGAGGCGTTTTCACAGTCATTGAGGTGTATTGACCTCAATAAGAGCAGAATAAACCCCTCTGTCTCTTGGGTCAGACAGCAGCCTCCCACAATAGACCAAAACTGTGATTTTTCAGTGAAGTATTTTTCTCTTGCCGTCTAGCTCAATAAGCCAAGGCCATGCTGTCCTTAAACAGGAAGCCACTTGTCCTCTCTTTACAAATTCTCACAAACGGTAAAGTGTCATAGGCAAAACTAGAAATGTCTTTTTCATTCAAGCTTTAATCAGCTAGATAATGCGTGTGGAAACTTCAAAAAGCAAGAAATATGTTCAAAATTCCTTTTCCACACATTCGCATTGTGTTAAACAGCCCAGACCGTGTGAATTTTAGCCTATACAAAGCTTATATTTGGATTCAGGCTTTGTGCCAGCCTAACCTGCTTTGATGTTAATAGGTATTGTTGTCACGAATGCTGGAGCTTATTGGATACCTTGGCTGATGGACAAGTAGATGAACCACTGATGGTAGCCGGGATTAAGAACTGAGACTTTGCGCCTGCTTAACTTTTTTGATGCATGAGGCTGTATTGCATCATTCATTTGGCAGGCACATTTGCTGGTTCTCCTT
Source organism: Brachyrhaphis roseni (assembly GCA_903066815.1). Taxonomy (NCBI): domain Eukaryota; kingdom Metazoa; phylum Chordata; class Actinopteri; order Cyprinodontiformes; family Poeciliidae; genus Brachyrhaphis; species Brachyrhaphis roseni. The sequence continues at coordinate 153,351 of CAEFZY010024596.1, read as the reverse complement.
TTCCCCCTCACTGTTGGAGAACTGCAACAAAGAGTGGCAACTTGGGGGCCTTAAAGTCTCCATAACAACCATTATGCACCATGTATATGTCAATCAGTTTGCTGGGATTGGTGCATTCTGTCTTGCAATCACAAATGTAAACATGCAGACGTCGCTGAACTATGTTCAGACTTTAACTGAAATGTGCTTTGTTCAGATAAGACTAAGACTGTGTTGTTTGGCAACAAAGGATAACCGGTAGGCAGACTCAAAATCAACATTCTTTAATTGATAACATTTCTGGAACAAAAGAAAAATGAAACTTAACATCTTATCAGAATTTTTGTTCAATATTGTTCATATTTAAAACATTAATATGTATTTTAAGTTGCATATATTTTTCATTACAATACTAATCACTATGGCTTCAGGCCCATGTATGTTGGCTGCTTACTGCATTGTCACAGTCAGTCATAAGAATGTGGCGTGGGTGTAAAAAAAAAAAAAAATTCTTATATAGTCACTGGACTTTTTGCCTGCACTGATGTTTTGATGATACACGACGTTCCTGACATTACAGGGATACAATGAGCTAAGAGTCATGTAAGCAGAACAAGGAAGAACAAAAAGAGATGAAAGAGTTTCTCAGAAAATCATAAAAATCCTTTGTTGGCACTTCCACTGTGAACTGAACAGCACAAATTGGTTCTGATTCATACCCGCACAGTAAAACCTCAGAGTCATGAAATGCTACTGTGGTGATTTGAACCTGCTCATAGTGCACTCTTGATGATAGCCAGTGAAGAAAAGCCATGGATGATTAGAGGCTCACAGGCTGGTGTGAGTGCTGGTGATAGTAACCAAGGGCGTGATAAAAACACAGTTCTGCTAAATCAGTGTTCTGTAGAAACCCCCGACTGAGGTGGACTTTATTGCCCTCTCTGCTGCTGCAACTTAAAACAATCACAAATGGGTGCAAAATATTCCCACGATGATGTTTAGAGCCTGTGAAAATACTGTGCAGATTTCAAAAGTTTCTGCTAAATATACTTGCCCCATTGAGATCACGCGGTTATTTCAAGCCTAGTTCTTCTTACAAGGACAATTACGTTGTCATTTGTGCACAAAGGAAGTTTGGTTCAAATGAGCCAAACGTGGGGAAGCAGTTTTTGGTGACAAACTCCAGGGATGAAGGATGTTATAGGAAGGAATTTTATGTAAAAGGGTAGAAAGGTTGAAGGATGAAGCAAAGTGCGTTGGTTCTCTGTAAAGATCTGATGCAGGTCTGTAATCTGGCATAATTTGCACATTATTAATTATGTATTAGAAGTTTTCAGTGAATTCTTAAGTTGTAGCAATAAATATTTCTGTTGTTTTAAACTTAAAAATTTAACCTGTGTTTTATTCAGTGGAATGATAATGATTTTAGAAGGAGTAATTATATTTATTGATAGCTTGATGACATTTTTTTCTAAGTTAGAGAAATCTGTGTGACATGTAAAGCGGGAGTTTTAGAAAGAATTATATAATCCATTTATCATTGGCTGCACAGCTCCACAGGAGCTGGGTCAGGAAAGTCAAAAAGTCTATTGAGAAGATTTTCCTGGTGGAGTTAAAGAAAAGATTAATCCTTGAATATCTGACTCCACTGAATTATTCTTTTTTTTACTTTTAAAATTTTATTGTGCAATTTTCTTTTTCCACAAAGAAACTCTTGTTTCTGCTCATAATATTATGAACATTAAAATTATTTAGCATAGCTAATTGCTGCTAGACTACATTTAAGATGAATACTTAAGCAAATCACATCTGGGACAGAGTCTAGTCAAAGTCCTTTTAATTTCAATTAAAATGGTATTAGTGTTGAAGTTAATTTGCACTGTAGAAACATTTAGATAATACCTACATTCCCTTACAATCCACTGTAATTATAAGCATTTCTAGCAGGGACAGCATTAAGAAAGACTCATTATTGTTACCTACTATTCTATAAATTTAATTGTCATGCTGCTTGTTCCAGGGTAATGAATATCTCTCTGTCGGGAGAACGATATTAGTCGGGGGAGTAAAATGGATTAGGCTTTGGACAGAACTCAATACCAATATAGCAGGAAACAAGGTGGTTAGATATTGAATAAACGTCAAACACCTAAATATAAATCACCTTAAAAGCCTAAGGAAGTAGAAGCTGATGTGAATTAACCAACTAATTAGTGATTACAATCAACAGACACAATGAGATGTATAAATAGTCTTGATCTTGTTTCTGTTTTCAGTACGCATCTGCAGACACAGAGCATTTCTACGTGGCTGGTTGCCATGAATGTGTATTCTTTGTGTTTGGGGGTATTTTTTCTTTCAAAAAGAAGTATGCCAAAAGATTTACAGTGGAAAGATTTTAGGTCAGAGCTAAGTGAAAGCTTCTCCCACTCTCATGTCTTTTGTAGGACACACCATTATAAGATGGCCCCGAACGTTCCTCAGGGCACAGCACTGTGTGCTTGGTGGAGGAAACTATTTTTAGCAAATTATTATGAATGTCTCAAGGAGACCCCCCTCCCCCCACCGCTACAGTGAAACTTTCCCTCCATTTATAAGTCAAAATGACCACACAACCAATCCACAGAAAACTGTTGTCTCTGATTATGTGATGCAGCTTTGCTCACGTTTTTTTTTTTTTGTTTTTTTTTACTGTTGCTGTCTTCCAGTGCATGAGGAACCCAGCTCTCCTGCTGAGGACAGGTTTAGTCATTAGAGCACTTTGCCACATCCAGGAAAATGTCTGGCTCCTACGATGAATCTGCAGGTGGTGACGACACCATGGACAGCTTCTGGGAGGTAAAAGTTTGCTGCACTTTTAACCTGCAACGCTGTTTATGAATCCCCCACTGTTAAGTATTGATTGGTTCCCTGATGTCAAGAAGTCACTACTTAAAAGATAAAGTGAAAACAGTTGTTATCCTTTTTAAAATGGTTAAAAAAATAAGATGTCATTAAGCATAATAAAGGTACCTAGGAGGGTTTTTTTTACACAGAAGATTAGCTGAAATGTTATTTTTCCCTTAAGTACCAAGAATGATTATTTGAATGGAGCATAAAGAGAGCACAATCATAGATGAAGAGGCCTAACATACTGTTTCTGTGTGCTGCAACAGTCTGAATCACTGAGGACAGCTAATCTACAGGCAGGAAAGTAATATAATATTCATGTCTTCATATCAGCAGATTCATGAGATATTATAAATTACTTTTTCATTGCCTTAAATTATGTAATTAACAGAAATAAACCCTTCTCTATGCCTCTCGTTTACTACCACGGTAGCTCAGAGATGACAAAGTATGGCTGTTTGATGGGGCAATATTTACATTTTGATCTGCTGAGTGTCTCTACATTATTCATTCCTGAGATTTGAGTTGGGCAAAAATATTGCTAGGATCTAGTAGACATTTCTCACTATGTGCAGCAGTGCCTCATACTTACCGATGCTAATGACACCAGCATCAGTAAGCTTATTCTTCTTGTCCACTGTAATAAATGTGTTCATATAATGTTGCAAGTGCACAACTCTAGTTTGAAAATAGTTAGTATAATGAATGTTGCAATTTGAATATGCTTTAAAAGAAGTCCTCAAAAAACAAAACTTTATTATGAAGTGAATAAAAGCTGCTTTAGGTATAACCTATTGTATAATTTGTCACTTCCTGTGTCAAATAGCATATTAGCACATGTCTGCAAACTTTGAAAGAAGGTAGTATTTCTCAGAAATGCCAACCCAGGGTTAAATATTTTGAAAAAAATCACAGGTGGATCTACAATGTAAACGTTTTAAAGTGAGTAAAGTGTCCAGTTCTTTCATAACTTGTACGAACAGCAACCTCAGGGGTTTCTGGCTGCTGTTTCCTTGAATGGCTTCTTGAGACTCGTTCTATAAAACAGAGCTGGTCCCTGCTGAGCCTCCTTCACTACAGAAATAGATGTCTCTACACCAACTACATTAAAAATAAATACCTTTGGTCTCCACTGGTAGACTGTTAAATTCAGCCCCAACTGTTTGAGCTTTGTCAAATTTCTTTACACACATGGGGTAATAAAAATACACCAAAGAACAAAATGAAAAAAACAACATTGTTTATGTATTATTAATACGCTTAGAGATAGCACATATACACTGTTTAGTTTAAAGCTCTCTTTTCTTCATATATTCTTTAGTAAAAAAAAATGTTCACTTTTATCTAAAGGCAATTTTTTATCTGTTGTCTCTGACTTAGAGACTGGAAGGCAACTTTAAACAATACAAAAGAGCAGTAACAACAGAAACCTCATAGAAACCTGTGGAAGTTTGATATTTTATTTTAAAATAAACTAACAATAATAGCACAGAGAATGTAAACAATATTCATGCTGACCACCTTTTTCCTCTGCCCACAAATTTTGTGTGAGACTGAAGTCACAGTTTGTCAAAAGGCAATTCAAAACATTGACTTTGTTGTCCTGATGGTGTTTGGTAAGTAATTTGGCTATGGGGACATTCATTTGTGGCCAAGCTTCAACTTACTTCTATATGTCTTGAGATGTTGCTTCCATATGGAAACATGTTTATTTTGTGCAATAAAATACCCATAAGATATGATTATGGACCCTCACAGTTGAAATGATGATATTTGACTTACAAACTTCTCTCTTTTTCCATTAAATGCAATGATGGTTGTTATTGCAAATCTTTCAATTTCAGCTTCATTAGAGCAAATGATCTGCCTCCTGAAATTGAGGTCTGTTTCCAAGCTTTCATTTTGTGTTTTTGAGCAGTGACCACTGGGGCCAACATAGCAACATGGTCTGTTGCTCTTTTGCTGTGTTAGAGTGGCACAATTTGCACCAAAACGTTCCTGGCTCACAATTCATCAACAGTTTTCTTTGACTTTATGTGATCTCAATTTTTTGCTTTTCATTTTTTTTTTTCTCACATTTTTGAGTTTGCATCTCTGTAATCTGAGTGCAATACTTACAAAAGTCATAAACTTTATTTTTGTACTTGTGTATGTATTACTTACAATGTAGGGGTGTACGTTTGTACCATTACACTGTTGACGTCCCTTTAGGGCAACAACAAATCATCATGATGTAGATGTATTTGCAGTTTATAAAGGTGTGTGCTATGAGTTGGAAGCTAATGTTTATTGATACTGTAAATATGCTCACATTTAGCATCCTCTAGGGACATGCATATGTGAAGACAGAGTATGTAGGGTGTGGGTGCGTGGGTTTGTGTATGTGTGTGTGCATTAAACCCTCCAAATTAGTTAGAATGAATTCTCTGAGAACAGAGGCTTCTTTGTGTAATGGCTCTCTTAGCTGCAGAGACTCAGACAAAGAGTCTCAGTCATCAGCCACTCTGAAGCAGCCTTTCACCACATGCACCTGCATGCAGCGTCTGTGCTCTAGCGATACAGATAAGGTTATCTTATGACGTATAAATGTAAACAAAGCTTTAGCATCCGTTATTGGTCAGTGAAGCTCGTGTTTAGAAACTGAACATGGCTGAGAAATTTGCTGCAAAGAATAACACTCAGGCGTGTTTTCATGTGTAAAACCTGACCACCTACATGTTGTTGTTGGTGTGACTTGGCGAGCTGTCACACAGGACAAAAGTCATACGGTTTACACACCTGTCTCACAGTTTCCCTGCAGCTTTCATCTCAAACAGTAGCCAGACACAAATGCAAACTAGTGTCCAGACCAAACACAGAGCATCATTGTAGCCTGCAAGCATCTCAGACTGACTCTCCGTGAGCAGTACCTAAATGACACTATACACTATGTACCATCTCTAGCCTGTACATCACACACACACACACACACAGAAAGAGAGAGAGAGAGAAAGAGAGAGAGAGAGAGAGAGAGAATATCTGTGGTATTTCTGTCTCTTCCTCGTCATCTATTCCTGAGAATCTGTCTGGTTGTATTATACCACTCAAGAGGATTAAAGCCGCCACACACACACACAACACACACACACACCCTCATGCACCCATGCAAACACAAGCCCTTGACATTGCATAACTCCACATGCACAGGCACGAGTAAATCCCCCCCTCCATTACCCTGCCTTCATCATGCACCATGAGCCCACACCCCCCTGAAGGCACCAAGGAGGAGGAGCCATCCAGCAGGCTCCTACTTTTTAAGGGAGTTCTTCTTAAGGTGGCAGAACCTGAAATAAATACAATTAATAATTTTAATTTTGAATAATTTAATTTGAATGCTGCTCATATCCAGCTGAAGAGTGAAACAAATTAGCAGGCCAGCTTGTACCTTTTAAGAGTTAAGATGTAAATACATGCAAAGTTGATTGAAAAATTGTGACCTTTCTTTTTTACTTACTTTGAAAAGAAACCATTAGAAATAAAATTAAAAACAATTATTTTTGCCATCTTCTTACGGTTTCCTATCCAAGTCTTTTAATCTCAGTTGTGCTGTCCTTTTGGTTGCTGTTGTGAAATGGAAGGGTGTGGAGCATAGTGTTGTGTGATGCTTACAGAACAATAAGTTATCCTCACTCTAATCAAACCTCAGTTTGATTAGAATCATTTAAATTATTCTTTAAATGACCTTTAGAAAAATAAATTTACCTCCATATGTCCAAACATAATTTTTACCTGGTTTTTTGCATCCTGGAAATGGTCTGGTTCTGGGACAAATGCTTTAGATAATTTTAGATAAAGCAGTTTTGGTGTTAAACATGGCTGGCATGTATACCCACATTTTCTCATATTTCTGCCACAAATTCTATTATGTTTTATTGAAATTTATGGGATGGGATAATTTCTCAATCTCAGTCAGGCTGGATGGATGCAGAGCATCCAGAAAAATAATTTTACTCCAGGATTTGTTTGTATCTAGTAACAGGTTTCATGAGGATGTTGTGTTCAGAGTAAAGTATCATGGTTGTTTTTTTCCCCCACACAACCAAACAACCAAATTAGATGTTTTGGTTTAGACTATTTACATTGATAACCTAAACATGTTTTAAATATTTCTATGACTTTATCAGCTGTTTGTCAAAAATGTGAACTTGCAAAGGCTTCACACAGATGTACATATACTGAAACATTGCAAGGAGGAGGACTTTATGTGCTAAATTGTTGACTTCTACAGAAAGTTGCTTGCACTGTATTTTATTTTGGGGTATTAAAGTATATGGGGCTGAAAACAAATGCAAGTCATTCATTTTGGATCTTATTTTTTATGTGAAACCTCCAGAATTTTGCATTTTTTGTTGGTTTGTCCTGTAAAATGTAAACAAAAATTTTGTTATAGACAAAACAAAATTCAAAAATGTTCATAGGACATGATTTAATTACCTCTTTTACTCTCTCTTTCTCTCTATTACTCCCTCTCTCTCTGTGTGTGCTCAGGTGGGGAACTACAAACGTGCTGTCAAAAGATTTGATGATGGCCATCGGCTCTGCAATGATCTTATGGGTTGCCTGCAAGAACGTGCCAAGATAGAAAAAGCTTATGGTGATCAGCTAACTGCCTGGTCCAAGCGATGGAGACAATTAATTGAAAAAGGTTCTGCTTTTTTATTAAGATAAATACTATTAGTTAGGATGAGACGAGGTTCAGTGAAAAGGGGTAATATTTTACGTACAGTTGATAATGCTTGGTGACTTTATGTTGTACAAATCCTGATTAGTTGCTATTGGATGCTAACATTAATCTGAGAGAGAAAAAGATCAAAGCATATTTCTATGAACTTAAGCAATTCCAGGATCAAAAATGTTGTAGTTTATGCACCTTCAAAGTGTCTTACTGCCTGCATTAGATGACAATCTGTCCTGGAAATGAGGCACCCCAACACTGATCTTCCTTTGTGAAACACGTACTAAGAACAAAACATGCAAAACAACAAAACATTTAGTCAAGGTAACTACAGAACAGAGAGGTATGGCAGTGTAAAAATATCATTACTGTGAGAGGAAAGCTTTATCTGTCATAGTCTGTTCTAACAATGGACACAAATACATGCAGAGGCAGACAAAATGATACTGAGTCAAAGTTTCAATGTAAATGAAAGTGAGTGAACTTAAGAAAACTCAATGGGAGCACGACACAAACAACCAGTACTTGGAAAAAAGAGAGCAACAATAGAATCAGACAAAGAGAGAAAGAAAACAAATACTACAAGGAGTGATTGTAGAAACAAAGAGCAGGGAGGTCTATAAACTTAGAGTGCTGTAGCTGGCACTTAACTGCAGGAGCAGCAGAAAAAGTAAGAACCGATTAGAAATTAGTTCACAGTGAGTAGAATTAAACAAAACTACATAAGCATAACAGAACAAAGTAAATAAGACCAAAAACTATCTTGCGATGTGTCCGCTTCAGGCATCTAGTTCTAGTCTGCTGTGGTTTGTGTATCTTCAAAATTAAGCAATTTATATGATATATGAGTCATTGTGTTGATTATGTAACAGCTGCTACATGTGCATTAAACAGTTAAACTCAAAATAACTAATACTCCTGGCCGATGTAAATTGAGAAATATTTCCATTCAAGTTTATTTTTAAGATAAATTGAAGTGAGCATCTTTCAAAATATGATTATCATCAAGAGCATCACTTTACATATTTTCAATTACATTTTCTTAAAAAGACAACATGACTAAAATGTTTCTCATAATTAGTTGGAAAAGCCTTTATCATCATGCCAAACTATTTATTCTAAATGGAGACAGCAGGAGAGTGTCTGCTGTAGATAAGACTTCCAACCTTTTAACAGAACCTCACATCAGAAATCCCTAAACAGTCATTTAAAAGGACACATTTATTCATTAAGTTCAATTAAATGAAGTTTGATTTGTCATATAACAGACACAATTATTCTGCTCTAAATTTTTAATTTGAAATTAATCAACTGGTGCTACCCTCAGGTCCACAGTATGGCTCCGTGGAGAGAGCCTGGCTTGGGGTTATGACAGAGGCAGAGAAAGTGAGTGAACTGCACCAAGACGTGAAAAACAACCTGCTGAATGAAGATGTTGAGAAAGTGAAGAACTGGCAGAAGGAGGCATATCATAAGCAAATGATCGGAGGCTTCAAGGAGGCCAAGGAGGCAGAGGAAGGCTTTAAAAAGGCTCAGAAACCATGGGCCAAAAAGCTCAAAGAGGTGAGGAAGTATACGAATGTCTTCAGGAATCAGCTTTCCTTGTAAAGAAAGTCTTAGGCTATGTTTCATAAAGGCCAAGTATTTATTTGAATGGAGTTAATTCAGTATGTAGCAGATTTATCTGGTAGTAAGTGCTAATTGCTATTGTAAGGTAAGAAGCTTCTTTTTTTTCTTCTGTGTATGTTTTATTAAATCTTTCCTTGTTTCTGTGTGTGGACATGCAGATGGAGGCAGCTAAGAAAACGTACCATATGGCCTGCAAGGAGGAGAGGCTGGCTGCAGCCCGAGAGGCCAATGGCAAGACGGAGGCTTCTGTCACACCAGACCAGCAGAAGAAACTTCACGAGAAAGTGGATAAATGCAAACAGGACATGCAAAAAGTAAAGACCTTCAAAGTCTTACATTTGGTCAGACTGCAAAGAGTAAAAAAAAATGGATGTTGCTGAGATTTTTACTTTTGTCTTTTACATATATTTTTATAGAAATATTCAAGTACATGATATTTATCGTCTCTAAAATGCTATGAAGTAGTAGTTGCTCACTTACAAATTCCTTCTGTTTTTATTTCTAAAATTTTCACACTTGAATGTTTCAGTTCAGCAAAAACACTATCAAACAAAAATTAGCGGAGTAAATACAAAAGGTAATTTTCAAATGATTTAATTTGCTAACTGGAAAACATATCATTAAAGATAATAAAGTATGCCCAAATTTGGGAAAATGTAAGAACAGATGATAAAATCATTGATATCAGTCAGTTTGACTCCTTCAAGCTGATTTTGAAAAAGACTTTATATTGTGAAAAATTAAATTCATGTCCAAAACAACACAAAGTTTTTGTGCAAGACCTGCTGTGACCTTTAGCCCCTTTGGGTCTAACTGGTCACTGATCTTGATTGTTGTACTAAAGATCCTCACAGAAAGAAAAAATATGTAGCTTTAACCTTCATAACACCTCAAAACTATTGTCACATCATGTACAATATAATTCAGTTGAATTATACGCATTAGATATATCACTTCAGGTAATAATACATTTTTTGTTTTCTTTCTCAGGCTAAGGAGAAGTATGAGAAGTCTTTGGAGGAGCTAAGCAAGTGCACTCCTCAGTACATGGAGTGCATGGAGCAAGTGTTTGACCAGTGCCAGCAGCATGAAGTCAAGAGGCTAACTTTCCTCAAGGAGGCCTTGTTGGACATAAAACGCCATCTTAACCTCACTGAGAACCAAAGGTTAGTCGAAATCAAAGAGACAAGCCACATATTCTGTATTCTTACATTGCAACTAGCTTAAGTTGTATTTATTCCTGCTTGCAAAAGGAACAAAGGAACAAAAAAGGAACCAAAACCTGACCTGTCTACCTGAAGGCTGGACAACCTGAAGGCTGTCTCTCATAGTTGGGACTGAACTTTAAAAAATTATTACCTTTAAAAACCTTGTTTGGCCGAAAACCATTTACTGTGCTAAAATATTAAATTTTTCACTATTTTTTAAACCTCTCTTTTGTCTGGAGAAAATGATTACATTATACGTCCAACTTGACTGACGTTTAGAAACAATAACTAGTTGCATAAGTTTGAATGTATCATGGATTTTTCCTGATTCACAAAAGGCAAAAATTACATATAAAGCCTGTGATTTAGGCCTGGATTATGAATGTGGGCCACAGATTTTCAGTTGGGAGGGTAATTTTCTACACATTTAATGTTTGCCTGTGTCATCCATTTCTAAGCATTTTGACGGGACACCAAAATGTGTCCAAATTGTTGATCGTAGTTGAAGCTGAAGGTTTTGGTTTGCTTCCTTTTTTAATTTTCCAACTATTTTTGCATCAGTGGCACTGGCACTAAAACAGTCTCACAGTTGACTAACAAAAACAAACTTGCAGATGATTTCACAATCTCAAATATGACATTAAAAGGATTTACCAAGTCAAAAGATATTCTGGATCTTTAATCACCACCTACCATATTTCAGCCTGTATTTAAAATTTTGATCCCTGTAAGATGGTAAAAATGAACACTAAATTCAAACTTTGGTTTTTTGCTTTTTTTTTTACAAATTACTGAAATTGTTTGATGTACGCCCATTCCACACTAGGAAGAATAGCTTAAAGAAATCACTAAAGCCCAATATTACGACATTAACCCTAGCTAAGTGCACAAGTGCATCTCTAAAACAAAAATCTGCAATATCCAAGAACATCCTGATAAGCACAGATGGGACATTAATTTTAAACTACACAGAATGTATCCATGCATTAATAGTTTTGATTAAAAAAGAAAAAAATCCAAGCAACAAACAAATTTTAGTTGATTAGTTTGATTGGACCTGTGTCACATTCAGCACAGTTCATTTCAAGCTGATTAATTTCAACATGCGTATCAACCAGCTGTGTATTTCTCATTAGCACTCAGCCTCACAACGTTAATTAACCGAAAATTCATTCAATGGTGTTTCTGACAAAATGAATTTGGTTCAGAACGAATGCTTGTCATATTCTGGCCTGCTTTTAAGCTGTGTCTAATAAACAAGCCAGGAGCCACAGCAAAGGGATTTACAGGCACTTTAAACAAACCTGCCAAGTTTGTTTTCCATCAGTTTCACTGGCATCTCAGAAGATTGTTTAATCATGCACTACCTATTCGAAAATATGCGACACCTTTTGCACTACTACCGTACTATTTCTGTTATACCATAGTAGACCTAAATTAATACATTATATGCCTTGAAATGTATATGTATATAATGTGAACTGTTTCCTTTTTTGTCATGTTACAGCCACAAACGTCAATGTATATTTGCTGGGATTTGCAACTACAGGCTAACACAAGCCAGAGCAGATTTATGTTTACTCTGTTACCCCTAAATCAAATGCAACCAATTGCACATTATTTGTAAACAGTAATTTTGCTTCTATAAACCAGGACAAAGTTGATGGAACTAACTACTGGGCAGAACAAGAAGAAAACTTATTAGAGGCTGCACAAAACTTCAAACTGAAGTGGAGGTTCACTTTTTATCAGGATGTTTTCAATCCAATTCAGTTTGCAGCTGTAATTGCAGCAACGGGATGTTCCTCAAAGTACTCGCTTGGGGGGACTGAATACAGATACAGAGACATGCAATGAATTAGAGTATTACAGAAAAGTTATTTTCAGAACACATTTCAAATTTTGGTTTTATGAAAAGTGTGTTTAATACCTTATTATTTTCAAAGGTACCTTTAAATCTGACAATCGAGGCTGATAGGAATAAATATTCTAATTTATAGAATACGACCACACACCACATTTATCAGATGTTATCTAATCTTTCAAAGCATGTACCATTTGCCTTTCACTTCACAAACATGCGGTCCTTTGTGTTGGTCCATCATAGAAAACTTTCAAGCTTGTTGCTGTAATGTCACAAACTGGGAAAAGGTTAATGCTGTATAAATAGTTTTACAAACATTGCACATCACATTTGTGCATAAGAAGTTGATTGAATACACAAAAACTGTTACTTAGGCTAAATACTTCAGCAGTTGGGGGTTCCAGCTTTGGCAAAGAATTCAGAGAGAAAAAATCCACTCATGCCCTAACCTTGGATCTCTTTCAATCCAGAATCTGAGCCACAGTGTGAGTTCTGGGGCCAGTTTGGCAGCAGCCTCACGTCCCTTCTGGTCCCTCCATTGTTACAGTTTGTTCCGCTCTTCTCTCCTCAGCTATGTTACAGTATACAGAGAACTGGAGCGCACTATTCAGGCCATAAGCACACAAGAAGACCTGAGGTGGTTCAGCAATAATCATGGCCCAGGGATGCCCATGAACTGGCCAGCATTCGAGGTAAAACATCCGCAGTTCGGACCAAACAAGCTTCCAGAACTGCTCCCTGGATTTATTTTGTATGTGTTCATATTTTTGTGTAGGAGTACAACCCAGACCAAGCAGCTGCTCCTCCAAAGAAGAAGAAACCAGATGGAGCCCCACCCACTCCAAGCACTGACCATGTGGCTCCCCCTGGTGACCGTAGCAGGTTAGTTGATGGCATTTACATTTTCTTATTGAAACCATTTCATTTTGGGAGGGGTTCTGAAATTATTATTTAAGTTTCACCTTAAATAATACTGAACAACATTTTATGTAATTTTCTATATTTTTTCTTTTCCGTAAATAAAAAAAGTCGACCAACTGAAAGGATTTTTAGTAGCAGCGATTGTTCAAACACTTGTTAGGATGAACACATAATTTGTTAATTTTATCACCAAATAACATCTTAAAACTCTGTTTTCTTTTTTGTGTGAGTTTTACTTCAAATTCAACCCAACATTTTCCCCCTTTTTTAGCGTGAGCAGCTATGACAAGAACCAAGCTTATTCGGCCGAGTGGTCCGATGACGAGCAGCCCACTACGTACTCCGGCAACGAAAATGGTGGAAACAGGAATTCGTTTGAAGACGATTCCAGCACTGGGAAAGGCGTCCGTGTTCGCGCCCTTTATGACTATGATGGCCAGGAGCAGGATGAGCTCACCTTCAAAGCAGGTAATTGTTTGAGCACACCCACACCGGTGAAAATGGATGTGATGGAAAGCTATGGTTAAAAAACAAAAACTACTGTTTCCTTTTCTGTTCTAAAGCCTCCTTCCTCTACAAGAAATAACAGGGATTAGGAATAATAGCTACATTTGGGAACAAATTACAGGCGTTTGCCATCAATTAACTCAAGCTGCTTGAGCATTGGTCCAAAAAATGCTCAGAGGTTCCTGCATGATCACAAATAGTAATTTAAAGAGAATCTCAGTAGCTGTAACATCAGCTGTGCAGCTTTATCTTGATTTTTTCTTTTGCTTTTTCAAGTTTCAGCCACATGGTTATAGACACATTTAAAGAAAAAGCAATATGTTTGTCCATAACTAAAACTAGTTTGGAGGTTCATGTTATATAAACTGTGTCTCCTTTTCCAAAGATTATGACACTGAAAGCTATAAAGTTAAAAAAAAAATGTTATGAGTCTGTTTTTAACTGTATTTGGTAGGGAAAATGCACATCAACTGACATTTCTGTAAATGCCCTGGAATTAGCTAAAAGGTTGTTTTTCATCTGTTGTCCCTGAAGAATGCTTAATTTGTCCTATTAAAAACCAAACAAGGTTAAATAGACTTAATTATGCAAATTGTGTCAATAAATACAAAATGAATGCAAACAATAAACTTCAACACAATTATAAAAAGCATAAGTAATTAAAATTAAATTAATTGAATCTCACTAGATTTACAAAGTACAAAGATAAAGTATCCTGGTCATTTCAAAGCAAAAATCTTCAGCTGAGTAGCATAAACTGGGGATGCAGTTTCTTGTAAAGTATTCACGCCCCTAAAGTATTTTGCATTTTGTGATGTTCCACATACACAGAAAAGAAGAAAATACAAACTTTGGCCGTATTGTGATAAAACATAGGCAAAGTTGAAGGAGTATTCATTTTAATGTTTTCTTAAAAACTAAATAAATTTGTATTGTTTGAGCTGTTCTTTTAAAATGATTTATGGATAGTTTACATGGAAGTATGTCTGTTCACATCAGAACCTGTGTCATTTGTGTTGATGGAACTTTAAAATTTCCTTCACAGGTGATGAATTCACCAAGACAGAGGATGAAGATGAGCAAGGCTGGTGTAGAGGTCGTTTGGACAGCGGCCAGGAGGGACTGTACCCGGCCAATTACGTGGAGCCAATCTAGTCACATGAGCGGACAGAGACATGCCGCTGGAGGCAGCTTGAACTGTCCCGTCCAACTGCACCGCACATAGCCAGAGACTTAAGAGCAACACATCCTTTGCCCAACAGATGCGCCAAGCTGTCTTGCCTAACTAAAACTTAGTAACCTAAAAAGACACTATATCAGTATAGTATATTTTATCCAGCATTTGAGGTGGGCGAAGTTACACATTCAAAAAAAGCAGCAGTTGTGCTATTGTAGACACACTCAACAAAAACATGAAGACAGTGCAGGAACACATTGCTTCACTGTGTGGCTGTGTTTAATATACAATGCAGCTTATTATTAACTCACAGTGTACTGCAGTGTGTTTTCCTGAAGGGAAGATATTATAATGTTTTACTCATTTAACAAAGATGAGCTTCTCTAACCTGCATTGTGTATATATGGTGTGATGCCATTTTGTGTAGCATTTTTAATGCTGTGTATGTCATTCTTACAACAGGAATGCTGTGTAGTGTTAACAGTACCACAGACAGTATCCTTTTTGTTTCCTTTTTCTTTTGAATCCTGTCCAGCCTCCGTTCCAGTGTGTGCAGTGCTATGTGTTTTAAACTGTTTCTGAACATTGCATAGCAGCATGTGCTATGCAAAGAGTTACATTCCCCACGTCCCTGCAGCCTCGCTATGGCTACATTCTGATGCAACACTTCAACTACAAATGCAGCATTACATGCTTCTGGACATGCATGTGCTCCCGGGTTCACAAGAGAAGGCTTCTCGATGAACTGACCTCACATTTGCTTTGTTTTCGACCTTTTCGTTTTCGTCCCGTAAATCCTTTGACCACACCATCCTCATGCAAATCCACGGAAAGGATTTACAGTCTTTGCAGAAGCTTCCATCCGTGCTTCAGCAAATCAGGGTTCACTTTAATCAAACTGTGCTAACGAAACATACAAGCATTACTTCAGAGCGAAGTTGGATCAACTCATCTTGAGCTTGAGACTGCATTATAGGAAATGATGTCTTGAACAATACATGTGCCTGGGACTCTTTTCCAGAGCAAGGGGCGTGTGGATGCATGTCAGTGGATAACTGTGCAACAGTGGTTTGTCTAAAGATTGACCCCTTTCCAACAGGACATGAATGTACTTGTGACTGGGCTTTAAAGAGGGTAAGATGTCTAAATATTTTACTGGCATAAAGCAGTAGTTATGTGGCCCTTCCCCAACTGAGCCAAAGAATGATCCATCACTTATCACTCCATACACTAATTACGCATATCTCATGAAATGGATTCACTAAATTAGTTTTTGCTTCCCTGCCCAACCGGATTCCCTTTTGACTGCGAAATCTGCTCGGTGAGCCAGTAACATGTCATTCAAGATAACCCCTGACTAAGTGGAGTACATGGTTGCTTTTAATCTTTATTTTACTGTCTAGGAATTACTAGTTAAAGTATTCATACTACTTGAACTTTTGTTCACGATTTGACCAGATGCTTCAACATATTTTGTGAAGTAAAACCAACACCAAGGATTTCAGAAGAAGAAAAAGAGGCAATTTGGGAAAAGAAAAGACGAATAAGAATTGACGTACGCATGTACATGTTGTGTAAACATTATATTCTCCCCCCAGAGACACAATTTAAAGCACTAATTTTGCCTGGAATTACAGGTACATGTTTTTGGGAGCATTTCTTTTCCAGCTTTGCACACCTTCCCTCAGATTCTCAATTGAATTTAGGCCTGAAATCTGATTATGGCATTCTAACATTTCAATATACTAGATGTGGCTGTATATATAGTGCTATCCTGCTGGAAGGTGAACTACCACACTACTTTTAAGTCTTCTGCAGCCTCTGAAGGGTTTTCCATCCAGTTTTCTCTTGTATTTATCTCAGTTCACTCCTGCTTCTTTGCTCTTGCTCTAGTGTTCTGAAGTTCAATTCTGGTCTCATCTGACCAAAGCAGGGACTGAATACTGATGTGTTACATTGTTTGTGGTTGAACATGTTCAAAGGGTATGAATACTTATGCAAGAAACAGCATTTTATCATATTTTTTATAATTACTTTTATTACTATGATTACATTATATTTATCAAATGCTGATTAGTAGATTGTGTACTTCCGGGTTGCACCTACAGCTCAGTTTAGATGAAGTGGTTTTGAGACATAGTGATAAAAAATTACACATTACCAGCAGTGACTGGACGTGTCCGCTCTGGATTTGGAAAGGTCTCACACACAAGGACAAAACACATCACCAGCTCACAAGGTGCGTCTTAGAGTGCAAGCGTGTCCAGCAGGGTAAAAATGACTCCTGTTGTTAAACTCTCCCACTTTCTCAATGCTCACATGCAATACACAAACATGCAACAACACAGGTGTTAGACTGATAATATATGGTACACATTATCTGCAAGTTCAGACTCCTTATCTATAATTCCAGGTGAATACTTTGGGGTAAAACATCCGTATCATCCAGTGTGTATGAGTCGTGTAAATGTTATACAAAGTTGTAACAAAACAAGCAAAAAAATGTACAAAAAAAAAAAAAAAAAAATGCAAGTGATTGACTATTAAGAAAAAATGTAGTGTTATACATGTAAATGTGTTTCATTAAATGACAAAAATGGAAAACGTGTTAAGTAATAGGTACCATATCGTATGAATTTTATTGCAATGAAACTGTCAGTGTATCATAAAAGCGTGATGTTATCCCACGCTGTCAGATTTGTACATGATGATGTAATTTAAAGATTATATTCTATTGTAACTGTACAACCGTGTTGAGTTGAAAATGAGACCTAACTATGTTGAGACAGTAAAAAAGGTGTACATGTAAATGCTTTTTTTATGTTGATCTTTTTTCCTTATGCACACAGGGGGCTGCAGCTCACAATGTGAAAAACCCCATAATAGCAGTCTAGAAGATGTATGTTCATAGTTAGTGATGTACTTTTATCTCCTAACTGGTGTAGTGCCTGTTCATCTTGATGTAACAAGAAGTTCATTTAAATATGCATAAAAGTGATTATGATCACAGATAATAATGACTATAGTGATAAAAAGAAGAAAAAAATCCAATCAAATTTGCTGTGATGGTGTCAATATTGAGATATTGATTTGGAAGGGAAAGAAGTTTGTTGAAAAAAACAACCCTGTTCCGTCTGTGTGTGTGTGTTTTTCTATGGAGTCCACGTGTTATTTTAGATCATATTTCTTGTTCCTCTGAAGAAGAAATCTCTTATTATATTATATGCACAAAGATACAAAGGTGGACATAAAACAAACTAATTATGTAGTGGAAACCTTTATTCACAATATCGTCATGGATAAAATAAAATAAAAAGTGTGCTCGTCCATTAAAAAGGAAAATCTAATTTTAAGTGCCAATGTGGAAATAATATCACATTGTCCATCAACTTAGTCTAAGGCTCTACAATATAGGGTGCTGTTAAGAAATCTGAAATTATACAAATATGTAACTGACTTAGTCATTTTAACAAAATCACCTGTGCCACAATTATTGGTACAACTAAATAACCTGATTAGATAAATGTAACTGAAGCCAAATTTATACTTTTTCAAGTTGATCCATGTTTCTAGTAACTTTTAATCTGTAATCCATAGCTTTCTGTTTGTTTGGGGTATAAATATGACTTGACAAAGAAGCTTGTGTTTTTAATAACTTTAGTAGAGAAGCAAAGAAACTAAGCAATCTTGGAGTGCCCAAGTCTCAATAACAATCATGCTTTTTGTGCTTGGTAGATGCTATTATCCACAGTTATTTATAAATTAGGAAATACCAATGCAGTAACTATCAAGGCTAACTTGTCAAGCAGTTGCTTATGAGCAATGCTAAGACAAGTCATTGCTGTCCTACACAAATGTAAATGGGAAACTCTGCGGGGACTTTACATATTATTGCGTGTTTTGGTCAAATTAAACTAAAATATAGATTTTTGAAAAAACTCAAGGTGGATTTTATGTCAAACAAGTAATAAATATATGAAAAGCACTCACTGTGAACTGTTAGAGTATTGCTACTACTGTGGGCCTTTTTCTCTCCCAAAAGCCATGGGAGTCTGATTGAAATACTTGGACAATTTAGATTAAAATTATGGCAGACTGACTATCAGTGAACTGAAAATGGGTTGTCCCTTACACTTTTAGTTTTAAGCTGGAGTCAAACTTTTGGTCATCAAATCCATAAACAAAAACTGCAGACACGACAAAGCATGTAGCTCATTTCCATGATAATTTAATTGTAGAAACATTCATCAAACATATAAGAAATGATCTTTCACTTGTTTGCACTTCCTCACTTGCATACATGCGCTGCTGTGTGAGTCTTACACCAACTGATTCACCCTGTGAAGGAAACTTCAGAGATGCTACCGTACACAAAGAAAACAACACACCTAGTACTCAATGAAATGACATTTGGAAGAAGAAACACACATCGCACGAGTTACTGGAAGGAAATGCTTCAGCGCAACAGGAGCTGTATTTCTGCATTAGCTGGTTTTGTCATATCATGGTTCAGCGCCTCAGGGGTTTACACTTTCATCAACTAAAGGGCACCGATTTGATGAGGTGGTCTAACACACTGCAGATGATATAATCACAGCGATCATAACCATTCTCTGACTTCGCATTCATTCTGAAAGAAAATAACAGCCTTTGTGAAGGTTAGATTACTCAGTGCATATATTAGTCATTTGGTAAAAGAACGTAAAGAACTGCTGACACTTCGAAAGGACATGTGAATTCATTTGCAATGACACAATGAGCTCTAGAGATGCACCAATCAGGCTTTTGCTTACCAACACCAATTTCCAGTTTCCTATTAGGTCTGATCTGACAATTACAATTTTGCTTTATCTGATATTTTTATTCCTTAACACTTAAAATACAAAAAATGTGCTGCAGATGTTATTAGTAATAGACTTAGCAGAAAATTCCAGAACCGAAAGAATATCTTAACTTATGCAAAGGATACACCCCTAACCTTTATCTAAATTCTATTAAATTTAAAAACTGTGCTAAACTAAATGCTGATGGCTAATGCATACTGAAAATACAGTTTTGGGGTATTAAGACATGTTTTATATGGACATCAACTCCATGTCAAGAAATGAACTTTCAATGCTTACTGAGAGCCTAAAAGTGTGTAAGTAAATATTAGTCAAAATAGTCAGAAAGTAGAATAAACCGTCAGTTTCACGCATCACAAACAAATCGACAGTGTAGGCAGCTTAGTGTAGGGTGGGATTCACTAATGTTATTGGGTCATTGCTGCAATATTTTAGTTGATTCTGTAGAAGTGGAGAACATGTGTGATATATGTGGCGGGTGAGAGTTGCTCAGGAGGCATCATTTTTTATCTTGTCAAAAGATCCATGGCAACCGGGGCTGTCCAATGATCAAACTGTGTCATGCTGAAGAGTCAAAATAGGACAGAGAACAAATTTCCTACGGGAAACTGGACTTCACTCACCATGGAAACAAAAAGCACAAAATATAATGATGTTTTGGTGCTTTTCATGAACGATCTGATTTTTGAGAGTTTTATTGGTCAGAGACCAGTAAGAGCCAATCAACAGAAAATTGGTCAATTACAATCTGTGGCTAATTTATTGGTGCATCTCTAATTAGTTCAGTACATGTTAATACATAGCTTCCAAAAACATTTTGTAAGACAAAAGACAGGGAAAGAAAGTACACAGAGTCAAACTGCCAGTTTAGTTCAAACATAATCCAGATTCTTTGGGTAATAGAAAACATTGTCAAAGTTGTAATTTTTATCTACATTCAAAATACATTCAACCTAAATGTTAAGACTAATACAGGCTGAACCAAACTCTTTGATTTTGTATAATGTGGCATAATGTCTTTATAAAGTATTTATTGATGTCAATATGGCTTGAGTTTTGAGTCTTACAGCATGATATGCACTAATTGAGTTACAATGTTGTGTTTGTAAATGAAAACGCTCATTCGTGAGGCATAATTAGATATATTCAAAAGTAACTTAGCCTGAAAACTCTAAAAAAAAAAAAAACCCATCAACTTCAGAGATGAGTTAACAGCAAAAGTGCTCCTTTTTTGTCCCTGCTTTTGTGACTTCAGGACCAATTTAAAGCTTGGTGGATGGTGCAGGTGGGCTCATTCTGGAGAAAATGAAATGAAACTTTTCAAGACTTAAACTAAACCTAATACCAACTCACACAATGACTGGATAAAGCACCAATAAATTCATATAATGATATTGTATTTGCTACAAGTTGCTAACAGTATTGATTCCGCGGATATGCGAGTAAATTTGATTCAACTCAATTTTGCCAAATCTATATTTGTCTAAGTAGAAATGG
Organism: Brachyrhaphis roseni; assembly: GCA_903066815.1. NCBI lineage: Eukaryota > Metazoa > Chordata > Actinopteri > Cyprinodontiformes > Poeciliidae > Brachyrhaphis > Brachyrhaphis roseni. The sequence goes on along the minus strand of CAEFZY010024596.1, from coordinate 132,122 downwards.
CCACCTACCTGACTAAGCACAAAAATGTGTTCAGCTGTTTACACTCCATGCAGTGTGACAGGGTAGAAAAAATTTCAATATTCCAAGAGTCATGTAGTAAAAATTTTACACTAATTGATTTGACATCTAAAGCCCAAAACTGCATTTCAGGGTAGCCTTTACAATCAACCTTAGTGCTATATAGCCCAGAGGGTCCAAAATTCAAGAAAAGAAACCAAGAGAAGCAGAAACTGTAGAATCAGTTGGCAAAAATTAATGGCTTTAACTCTGAAGTCTCTTTTCAGGTTGCACAATGCACGCACATCTTCACACACACACACACAAAAAAGCTCTCAAAGACCCACTACTTTCATCTCTGCCCATGTGCATCCTTGTCAACTATGAAAAGAAATCTTAAAAGTAAAAGAAAAAAAAAAAAGCTTATCACTCAAGACTCATAGCACTCATATTTTTTTTTAACTTAGCATTCACACGTGCATACAGTGGGATGTTGGTTCAGCTGCACATCAGGAGCGTCGGCCTCCGGCGTTTGTTTGTTTTTTAAGTGTAATTGGACTTTGCATAAAGTGTTTTGACCTCCACACTCCACAGTAAAGCCTCCTGGTTTATTGGTGTGAGAAATTCCAGAGGTACAACTTAGTGCTGCCATACAGTGATAAGTCCCATGATTAAGAGTGCCCAAAAGGAGAGGGCTCTTGTATCTGTAAGAGAGGGGAATAATTTAAAAATAATTAATCAGAGGTGCAAAACCAGAGAGTTATAAAAGAAACACACACAGATACCTGATAAGACTACTCCGCAATTAATTCTGCATGGCAAACATGGCTTAATATGGGTATTAGGCAAAACATTCATAGGGATCTTTACATTCTTGGATTTCTATTAGCTAAACTTTATGTCAATAAACTATGAATGAAAAAAAAAAAGATAATCTGAGGCACAAGCTAAATGTAAAACACATGAAACACAACTCATATTCTTAACTCACACAACATAAAGCCAAAACATAAATATGAAGGGAGTTTTAGAAGTGAGCAGTGGAGAGGGGTGCAGCAGAAAGCTCCAAATACTTAACTCCATTTTTATTCCATAGCTGCCGCATTGATTCCTTTATTAAAATATTCAGATTTAGTACATTTATTGGCACCTCTGACAAAGATGTGCAATAAGCCTTTAAGATGTAAATCCTTCTCTGCTGCTGTAGCATAATCTCACACTGAAAGCCTCCTGAGCATCCAACCTTTAAATTCGGTTTTTGATTTTGTGAGGAAAAAAAAACTATAACATCCTCAGTAGCAAAATCATTGCTATCCCTTGCTGTCAATGATTTGTAAAACCACCTTCTGACAATAGGACAGAACTTGGGCTGCTTTCACAAAGGAAGTGGTCACCATGCAGAGCAGCCACGGTGGTAAAGAAAGTAAAAAAGAAACAAATATGCAGAAGCTCTGTCCTGGAGAACTGATGCAAAGATTGGCATCTGTGGTTCACCAAGTCTCCAAAACAACCATTAGGTGCTACTGAAATGCTAGAGCTGCACAAGATACTGTTAAGACTGAAAGATTACGGTGTGATAAATCACAATCACAAACTGTTTAGATGCAATACTTCGAAGGATAATATATTTCAAGTGACATTCATGCAAATTCTGCATGCCAATAATTCATTTGGCCAGTCAGATAGGTTTTCATTGTCCTATATGCTCACAGTTTATATAGTGATCGAGATGCTAAAGCTCACAAAGGAAGGTGAAAGCATTGGGATGCAGGAAAAGCAAAAATAATTAGTCAAAAAATTTGGGTTCATCGTCTTAACAGTATAAAAACTGTCACCCAATTACAAATGTACTGCTATAGCACAGCCCGGCTCCATGTATATCTATACTGAATAAAATAAAATAAGAGAAATCCTCAACCAGTCAAAAAAATTAATTAAAAAAAAATCAAGTTCTCTACACCTTGGTGCAGCCACATCTGCTTTTAATTGCTGTATTAAAACATAGCCAAATACGGCAAGTGTTTACAAATAACCTACAGCTTGTTTTTATTATTAAGAACGTACAAATACTTTCTTGTTTTCTTCAATCTGGCCCAAAATAATAAGTCAACTGGATGCCTTTCATTTAATAAGGAAAACAAACAAAAGGCATTTGAAGTTTTGGATTTATAATCCTGTTCTTAAAAAAAGAAAAAAAAATTGTGATATTAAAATTCAAAATTAGATTATTGTTGAGTAGATTAAAAAAAATCCAACATTTTTGCTGGTTTTAGTTTTTAAAAGTGGTATTTTTAAGGCCCATGAGTATTTTTGAGCTGATGATTTCGGCCCACGACACAAAAAGTTTGGACAGCCCTGATCTAGAGAGATTGTGTAAAGCTAGTTGGTCAAAGATCCCTTTAGCCTTGTGAAATGTTACAGGACAGGACTGAGCGCAGCCCTATTGGCTAAAAGGGGTTGTATAATGTGTTAACAGAGGAGGTACAAACTATTCTGCCACTGGTGCATTTCTTGAAATACACTTAAATTAAAGGTTGGATTTTTTTTTTTGTGTGTGTGTGTGTTCTTCAATAAAAGATTAATTCATTTTAAAGCTTTTTCAACTATAATGGAGCCATAGATAAACGTTTTATGAAACTCACCAGTCTGCAAACAACTTCAAATAGCAACATGATTCAATTTTAAAGCCTATTTTCTCCTGATTTAGTTGTAAGAAAAATCTTTCTTCTCTCCAAAATATCTCACCTGGTTACACGGAACTACTGATAGACTGCTTTGTAGACGGTTTGCTACTATATCCACAGAGCCGTGTGAAAGTCCATTCTGGCCTTGCTGCAGCGGGTGTGGGCTTCCCTGCAAATGTTCCTCTGTGACACTACTGCTGCTGTCACTGTGGACGTGGTTGTTGTTACTGTTGGGGCACTTGCTCTTCTGTGGCGAGGCAAACGGGTTGTAGTCTCCTTCCAGGCTGCGGTGAGGCTGTGTGTTGAACTCCGCTTGGAAAGAGGAAAGCTGCTGCGTGACTCCGAGGAGGCCTCCGACTTCTACGCTCAGAATCACCCAAATGACATCTGACGAGACAAAGGAACACGGTTACAACATAAAAAATTTTTTTTTTTTAAATCCAACGCTTTCTTAAAAATATCATATCGCAGCTTGATCATAGTAGTTATTCAGAAGCTCTGCTTTTGTTTCTTCCTATTGGAACGTTGTTTAGTAAAAGGTATTAGAGGTAAAGGTTATAATTTACTTTCAAAAATATGTGAAACAACCAAGCTGTGCTGACAATGCATTTAGGATTTGCATGGTAATTATCCAAAGGAGGAGGACTGTGGATGGTTGTTTATAGTTAAGACAGAATGGGAATCTTCAGTTTGGAACAGTTCAATGAATGGCTAAGTTCAACTCTTCAACTCCTAAAAGAGAGGGAGATATCAGTATTTCAGAATAACACTGGCAGTAAATTTTTTTATATTTTATCGGTTTGTCAATATGAAACTTTGATTGCCAGTGTGTACTCCTGCATCAAGCTGGTTAGTAAAAGGTTTCCTAAGCTGAAATAAAACACTTGTGAAATTTAAGTCTACCATGCCTCGAAAGACAAACTCTTCTTCTATAAATAGGTTGAAAGGGATTGAATTACAAGCTGTTTTGTTCCAACTTGTAAGGTTTGCTTTGATTGATTTTGGAGCTTATTACATTTGCTGTGGTAACTGGATAAAAAACGCTCAATGTCAGTCACATAACAAGAGTCTGAACTTTCCATGAGCACCACTTACTTATGTTCACAACACTATTGTGTATGAAACCGAGTGCTTTAATGGGGTGAAGTTAAGTGGTTTAACTTTACAGATCTATAAAATCCCAAAACATGAAGTGCTCCCTTACTTTGTTCAACAAATATTGAAAGATAATCACATGAATATGAGTTTCTAATGTAATGAAATGGCGTTCCCTACAATATAAATACACTCTTTCATAAAACATTAAATTTGTTAATGCAAATGTAACATTATTGTTTCAGCAACTAAATTTATTTGTAATTCTACAGAAATTCCAGTAAAGCTGCTGACATCTTGTTTTGTTATTCGGCTGACTGTGTAACGTGGCTTTGCGTTAAATTTTCATGAAGAGCAGGCCAGTGAGATCTGATTACTCCAGATAGATTTTACTGCCAAGTGGGAAAAGAGATAAAGCTGTTAACTTGGGATTTAATCAGTCAGGGACAGTGTTGCTAGATCTGAACAAAGACTTTAATAACTTCCTTTTATTAAGACAAAGCAATCTCCTCCGTCTGTAATAATGCTGTTTTATACTCTGTTTAATTGTCTTTTTGTAGACTTTCACTATTTGAATGTAGTGGGTTTTTCAGAATAATTCATTAGTTGATATCAGAGTCATCAGTACGAACGGTGCAAGAGGCTGCTATCCACAGCATGTAGTAAGCGACTGCTGAAGTTTAAGTGTGCTCTCCTTACCTCCATAGTAAAGTCCTGTAGCTGTGCACATTCTCCACTGACCCTGGTACATGCCAGGAGAAACGGGGCTGTGCATCTGCACACTGACATCAGTCATTTCCTGGGGATCTAGAGAGCGCACCATCACCATGTTCACATGGCCAAACTGATCACCTCCCACATACTTCAAAGAAACCCCAGGAGGCCATGACTCTGGACCTGGAAGGCACGAACACAAACAAGAAGCTCACATGGTTGTATTTTTACCCTTTAATGTAAAAAGGATTTCTAGAAGTATTTCATTTCAAAAATCCATAATTTTCCAGATTCAAGTGTCTGCATTTTTTCCAACAGTTTCCATAACATTAAAGACATTTGAGCACAAAACATTTACCTAGATGGGGTTTGCCATTTGTATGTTCCAAAAAAGAACAAAACAATGAAAAATCTGGCTTCCAATTTAGCACAATGCTCCTTTTTTTTGGTATAATGGTGTTTGAACACTGCCACATATGCAGAGGCTGGTTCTGGTGGAGGCTTTTATCTTGTGAAAGGGGAGCTGTTCCTTTCTACAGTCACCATGTGCTTGCTCAGAAGAGGGATTGCTGCAAAGACAGTAGTCACTTGATGCATTTGGCTGAGCTTATCTTCCTTTAATTAAAAAACTTTTACCAGCTGGCATTCTAAAATAAATTTGACTCTGCTGCACAATAACCATTAGAAAAGGAGAGTATGGGGCGTGCTGTGGTGGCGTAGGGGTTAGAGCGACCCACATTTGGAGGCCTTGAGTCCTCGACGCGGCCGTCGTAGGTTCGACTCCCGGACCCGACGACATTTGCCGCATGTCTTCCCCCCTTTCCTTACCCCCTTCCTGTCAGCCTACTGTAAAATAAGGGACACTAGAGCCCACAAAAAGCCCCCTGGTGGGGAAAAAAGAAAAAGAAAAGGAGAGTATGCAATTGAATTTAAATCTCCCTGCATGACTGGGCTGTATTAGATTGCTTTAATTATATATTCCTGGATATGCATAGGACCAATTTGCCTAGTAGAGTGTTTGAGATTACCATTTCTATACTATTACCAATAAATTGAACAAAATGAAAAGTTATGTGAGATTTTTCATTGTAAAAAAATCTGAAAATAGAATCATAAGATTTTTATTTCTTAGCTTAAAAAAGGAATAACGCTTGAAAACAAAACATTTTACCATTATTTTTCATGATTTCCAGACTTTTCAAGATAGCATGGGAACTCTGTAAAAAAGAACTTTTATGAATGGTCCAGCTGGCTTACCGGTGTTCTGTATCCTCCAGGTTTTTGTGAATTGTGTGTCAGGTGGAACGGATTCACCCTCACCAATCGTCACATCCTTCACAAAGGACATGCAAGGTGCACTGAAGTTTGGGCTTTCAAAGTCATAGTAAGCTCCTATGGCAGCCTGCAAATTCCTAGAATAAAGAAAGAGAATAATGGCAACAGAAATCAGAAGAGATTCCTGCACAATAAAACATATATGTCTGTTATATTTCAGCAGCAGCTTAAACAGAATGAGAACATTTAAGTTAAATAAGAGTGAACTAAGTTAACTAACTAAACCTTTTTTACATTGATTTTTTTTTAAATTATTTTATTTTAAAATGAGTTTGAAGTGTTTAGCAGCCTCTCTAGGATGTACGCTATCTTTCATCTGATGTCTAGCAGGAAATGCTTAAGCCACTCTGAGAACTTAATGAGGTAAATATAAAGAAACACAATTTAAAAAATTAAAGCTTGAAGAGCAGAAAAAAGCAATTGCTGGTGTAAAAGTTTAACTGTAGTTTCCTAAAATCAACTAAACTAACACCTTCCACAAATTTTCAAATGGTCTAAAACCTTTACCATGAAAATACATGAACTGAAATCCTTCCTGTCGGAATACAAAACTTTAACTTAAAATTTATTGGTCATTAAGTGACAAAATCTAAAAATGTTGTAAGGTTATGAAGACTTTTGCAAGGTACTTGAAACAAGTATGTAGCTTTAATGAAGTTTACTACTTCTTTTGTTCACATAACGGTGTACTTAGGCAGGTGTGTGTTTTAAGGGGAATTTCAGAACAGTCAGTCACACTCTTAAGCACATTTATTTTCGTTTTCCCACCATTGCACTGCGTAGCTCACTGTTAAATAGTGAAAACAAGCCACCGGAAGTCAAAGTAATTCAAAACAGCAAACTAAAATAATTCCCCTGACATTCTCAATGAAAAGAAAATCGATATTAAGCTCTCAATCATATTGAAGGAGTTAAAATTTTACCCAGAGTATCTGGCGTTGAAGGCAATTTAAGCAGCGAGTGAGCGCTTGTAGATTATGTAATAAATGAGGCGATTACTCGAGTGGCATTTGCAATAGATATGCCCTGATGTTATGATCTTTTGAATATCCAATTAAAAGCAAAGAGGTTTTGGATTATATTCTCATTACACAGCAGAATAATGTAACGCAATCAGTATTTTAACAGATATGCAAATACTGCCACCATCTGTGTCCCTGACAGGCAGTCAAAAGTCACACACTGACTCAGCTAGTTACGTTACTACGACGTCGTTAACTGTCCCTGGTAATAGGTCCAAACCATAATGTTCCTTGTCAACTAAAGTAAGCTAGTTTCATTACTTTTATTTTCAGTTTCCTTTTTTTAGATTAATAACCTTTGGGTAGCGAGAAACGCAGTGCAGAAAGCTAGCTACATATCTGTATCTTTTCTCCGACACCCAGCGCATAGCAGGCCGCAAACGAATCCCCGAGCTCACCAGTTGGTCATGTCCAAGAAGAAGGCGCATCCGGCGGGGTTCAGCTGAAACCCCAGGAGCCTCTGAAATTCCGATATCAAAATGTCTTTGTCTGTTGTTCCCATGCAGCTGAATTTCTGCATCAGCTCCTGGTCCAGGTCCAGGTCCATGCCCTCCATGACGGATAAGCCCGGGGCAGAGACAGGGGACTGCGATACTAATTTACACCGAGGCCTCGACTTGTCATAACAAACTCCAAAGCAGGGCCGAGTGCGCATGTCACATGACTGATCCCTGTGAGTGAGCCAACACAGAAAAAAAAGAAAAAGAGCGCTGCTTCACATTGTTGACTATTTTCACTGTACAAATGACATGTAATAACTATTATTCCTTTTAATAAAACCATAGTTTTAAGTGTATGAATTATTAAATAATGAGTAAAATATCTGTATAAGTCACAGTTAGCTGATTTAAATTATGAGGCTTTTTACTGATGTAAAAATTTATATCAATATATATTTTTTACTTGTAAGTTGTGACATTCTCACTCAGTATTATGTGGAATATAAATAACTGGTTCATCCAGGAAACTGACAAAATTAGGTGTCTTTAATAGACTGGAAGAGAACGCATAAAACAGTTTATTGTGTGGAACATTTGTTTTTTAATTAAAATCATTAAATGACAATTCCTTATTAGTTGATCTGTTTAGCATCCTGATTTAGCGAAAAACGAAATTACGAGAAGCCATCAGCATTAAAAGTAATAGAAGTACAAGTTTAAAATATATAACTCATGTCAACTGTATTTTGACTTGAATAATTTAAGTAATTTAACTTTTAGATAAAATTCTAGCATATTTGGTTGACATGTTGGCAAAGTTGGGTAGAGTACCCAAACATTGTATTAAAATAAGATTAGCAGTACTGGTTGAACTAGGCTGAGAACTGCTTGATTTAATATTTCAAAATCATGTGGTAAGATGGACAGCAATGTAAAGATATAAAACTCTGGTACTAAAAATATTAAAATGAAAAATACAACCAAATAAAAAATTTTAGGCAAAACAAACACTTTTCCTATGAATATTTTTCAATAGTTATGAAAATGAGACTGACAATAGGTATTATGCATGTTGGAAAAGGAACAATGGTGTTCACTGTGTATTCATTTGACGTCAAAATGACACAGCAGACAAAAAATAATATTTAAACAACAAAACTTGTGTACAAGCAAGAAGTTTCATTTTATGAATGGTATATGCATCTACAATGAGCAACCGGCAGATGGCAGCATTGTGTCGTAACTGTTAAGATGTTTTTTTTCCCATCACTTGAGCTCCGTGTACGTGCACTCGCGTGCTCGTGAGACTGGGGTTTAGCTACAGTCCAGTGTTTAGCGAAGAGGTAACAGCCGCTAACAAGATGCACAGTTATCGCCATGTACATTATGGAAGTAACTGACAGCCTGTGCAGTTAGAAAAGCCACAGACGTTGTTCGTCGTAGAGACTAGCAGCAGAAATGGCGGGGATTATTAAAAAGCAGATTCTGAAACATTTGTCAAGGTAAGTGTTTGGTTTTCTGTTAGCCAGTTAGCCCATCTGGGTGATGGATGGTTGAATCGTCATTGCCGTTGTGCTCATAATACACCGAACGTAACCAGCTAGGGTGGTTACTTTTTAGCTCACAACACCCATGTAATAAACAGCAGCATTAAAAATAACAGAGGGACGACTTAACGGGGTCACGCAGCAGACGCCTCAACCTGCAGGAGAGCAGCACTTTCCCACACATATCATTTATTCTCGTCAGCTTTATGTTACCATGTTTTATGTATCGACCTTGAATTTCTTAACCTAAAAATGTCTAAAATGATTGGTTTTATCATCTCAGCTGTTTATGATAAATCGACCTATATGTAGTACATGCCAGTTACACTGGGGAGTCATTTCCTAGGAATAATTTGCTTTCGGAAAATTATTCATGCAACTCTATAGATAGTTTCTAGGTAGGTGGTTTGCTAAAATTAGTTCAAATTCATGCCATAGAAACATGTGACTTACATCAGCTTTTATTTTGTGATTCCTGGTCCAAATAAGATAAAATCTGATGAGAAGTATTAGCCATCACCATTTTGTTCTCCAATACAATGTTTCCCCAACCATGGTCCTCCATTACTCACCCTACTGCAGGTTGTAGATGTGTTCATGCTGTCACATTCAGGCACAACCGGTTTCAGAGTTGGTATGGCTCTTCATCCAGGGCGTTTTTGTATTGGGAGCAGCACCAATGCTCAGGAAAACAAAGATATCAGTTGCACTCCTTATTAGTTACCTGTTATGTAGTGGCATGAGTATTCAGTAGGAAGTTTTGAAGTCTGCATTATGCACAGTGTACAAATTGATAGAATTATTCTCTACTCTACAATCTAGGGGTCTAATTTTTCCATCATGTTGTTTTTTGTGGCATGTTTTATGCCTGATTATTGTAAAAATATGTGCCATAGATACATGGTTTATTTCTAAAAAGAATAACTCTCAAGATTAAGTGAAAAATGGCATTTAGAAATATGAAAGATGCATCAGACCCAAACATACCAGGTTCATAAGAATGAGAAGTCCAACAGCTTATCTTTAAACCCTGCTGAAGCACGCTAATCACCTGCCAATTAAAGTCAGATGTGAGTAAAGAAGGGAACAACCAAATCATGCAGGATAGTTTAGCTCATGAACAAGGGTTTTAAAATGAATCTCTTCTGAGTTTTTGCGTTCAGGAGCAGATTTTTTTCTCCACCTGACTTTCAGGAGAAAAAAAAAGTGTTACCGTGGTGTGATAGTGTTCCCTTTTTAGCTCTAGTTTTTGCATATCTTACCAGCCGGTGGTAATTAATCAATTTGTGGTGGTTCTTTCACAGGTAAAAGTCCACAGTAGAGGGAGGACAGAGGTTTTTGTATTTAACTGTTATTTTGTGCCAGCTTTTTGTTTCAGTCAGTGTTCAATTTAAGCAGGTTATTCTGTGAAAGATAAAGAACATGTATAACAGAAGGAAGAACAACAAATATATTTATATTGTCAAACAAAGTTTATTTGTTTTTCATATTTACCTAGTTGTGTTTTTTTAATTTTTTTATGAGCTGTATTGTTCTTAGTTTAATTCAACCATTGCTCTTTGTTGGCCAAGTATATACAAAGGCTCCTTTCTCCCTTTTGACTTTCTAAACGTTTCCAGCCATTAATCCTTCGTAATCTTGTCTAGCAGAAGGCATTACTTAGTCAATGAATAATAGCTTCATTATGACCTTCGATCTAATCTGAGTTTAAAAAATAAAAAAAAGAATCTTACTACCAAACTGCTAATCCAAGTGCTTATGATGTAAAAAAAAAAAAAAAAAAAAACCTACATCTTTATGTCATCATTTAAGGCTTGTGAAAAATCAACATCCCTTGGAATGTTCCATGCAAACTAAACAGAGTTTGTATGCAATTAATAATAGCTGGTTTTTTACTGTTCCACTCAAAGGGACAATTTAAGCAATCTAAAATGATCTTGCATTGAAGTCTGTACAAGAGCTATGTTTCAGTCAAAAAAAATGCCAAAATGCGAGTCTTGCCATTTAAATATTCAAAATTTAAAGTTGAAATCATAGCTTTCCTGTATTTCCTGTCTGTCTTCTTTATTTATGGAATTTTACAGATATTTGAAATAGCTTTGTTTAGTCATGTATTTTACAGTGCCTTAAAGTATTCATAGCATGTCTCTACGTTTTTTTGTTTCATCCTAAAACTTAAATGTATTGTCTTTGGTTTTTATGTGACAGACAGGTTGTGACCAAAGTCAGTCAGTCCTCAAACGCAGGTAATCAGCATGTTTCAGGAATGTCCCTTGTATGACAAATTGATAACTTTTTGAGGCGGTATTTCAGCTATTTGAATCAGCAAGCAGTGTTTGACAAGATACACATATAAAAACTGAGAACTGGAGTTGGAGACCCCTGTGATGGACTAACACAAAATACAAAAATAAAATTTGAAAAGTGTTTTGTGGAGACGTATTCTTCCCCACTAAGTCAGTATTTACCACAAACCACATTTTGCTGCAATAAGACCTGCAAGTGCTTGGGGTATGTCTATCAGCTTTGCGAACATAGTGACTGAAATGTTTGCTGACGTTTTTGATTTTGCATCTGATACAGAATTTTCACATTGCTCTCTTGCTGAATAGTTTGGCAACATCCTTCCTATACAGGCCAAAATGTTGTCTTACATGTTTTTGTTCCCACCAAGGTTCACCAAGAACCTGTCCCCGGACAAGATCAACCTGAGCACACTGAAGGGGGAGGGGCACTTGTCTAACCTGGAGCTAGATGAAGAGGTTCTTCAGAACATGCTGGACCTGCCGACCTGGTTGGCCGTCACACGGGTCTACTGCAATAAGGCCGCCATTAGGGTACGTCCTTATTGAATCATCTAACCTGGTTTTGAAGCTTATCTAACATTGTGGTCAGATTCCTTTTATCAAAAAAAAGTGCATCACTTTGTTACTGTGGCACAGTTCAGTTTCAAAGCAAAAACAACAATTCTCTTCACTTAATAATGCAGATCCTTTTCTTTTTTTTTTTTTAGCTCTATGCACATGATGAAATGAGTAGTGGCAGATTCATAAAGATAAAAACTACTAGCGGCTCTGCTTTGAATGTCCTGGCCCATGAGATTTGGACTGGTTGCTGATAATGGACAGGCCAGTTGTGATTCACAGGCACACTTAAGGCTAGAGGCTACTGTGATTCTGAGATATAGTGGCTGGTGTTCGCATAGCTGACAGGCCAACTGCTTTATGTTTTAAAAACCATTTCAGTAATCCTGCATGTCAAGATTCTTTACTCCTAAAGTTGAGCAAAGATTTAGCCTTAATGTTGGACACAAATAATTATCTCTATAGAGTTTTGTTTTATTTTACCCTTTTAGTTTAAGAGTTGTTTACTGTATTTAAAAAGCAAAAATTTAAAATGGACTATTGCAGTTTTGGTTATTATTTCCTCTGCTGCTGACATTATGCTTTAGAATGTAGCACCGTAGCTGTGGAATACTCTTACAAGATAAATATGTTCCTTAGTATTATTTAAAATAATTTTAATTATCTGGTTGGGGGGCGGATTATTATTGTTAAAGCTTGGAATCTATAATAAACCCTTTTCAAAATACACATTTAGGTAAATGCGGTGATAATTTAAAATTTTGATGCATTTAATAAACAGTTAAAAAATAAATTCAATATATGACCTATTGGTAATCCGTCTGAACCAATCAAAGTAAAGTTTGTATCATTCACCTAGTGGTCCATCATGCTAAGTGTAGTATTAGTTACTCAGATCAGAGCAGGATAGGAGAGTAAAATGTTTTACTCTTCAGATTTTCTGTGGTAAATTTGGACTGTTCTGTACCTCTCTGCTCACTAAGCCTTTGTGTTCAGTTGTGCACATCACTGTGTGACGTCTTCCTGAGTGACACACTATTGTCTTTTCAGATACAATGGACAAAGTTGAAAACAAGTCCCATCTGCCTGGTAAGGATGATGATGAAATCCTTATTTGGAGTGAAGCTGCCTTTTTTTTTCTTACGTTAAAATATAACTTAACTCTGTCATGACTGTAGCATTTGTTTCTGCACTTTACTGCTCCAAATTTCATTATTGTGACATCATTAAAAATGTTAGATTACTTCTGGACTAGCACAAATTATGTGCTGTCTCAATGTTTTGTGTAGTTCTTGGACAAAGTTGAGGTTGAGATGAGGACATGTGAGGAGCCCCGTCCACCTAACGGCCCTTCTCCTATTGCCATAACAGCAGGACAGAGGTAAGCCGTCTAAAATCCTGAGCTGAAGTGTCTCAATTTGAGAACTATTTTACCTGTCATGTATTTTCAGCGAGTACGGCTTTGCAGAGAAAGTGGTAGAGGGCATGTCTGTCCGGATCAACTCCATTACCATCAAGGTTCAGGCTCGTGCCTTCCACGCCTCCTTTGAGCTGTGGCAGCTGCAGGGCAACAGCCTCAACCCCAAGTGGCAGCGCAGTGACCTTCGCTACACCCGCATCACTGACCCCAAGAGAGGAGAGGTAGGTTGCTACGCTGCAGGCCTTCCTCTGTCTGCTCTCTACACTTACGGCCGTATCACAGCCAACTAAATTTCTGTCACTGAAGCCACATGTTCTTATTAAATCTGCAGTAAATCATTTAACCAGGTCACATGATTTTGTTAGCTGCCAGGCTTTTTTCAGCTGGCAAGCTGAAAAAAGCCAGGATGAACAGTGAAACCTTGTAAACCACTGTATGTGTCCCTTCTTTCCTACTGTGGGGTTCTTTTTTCCAGAATCTGAAATGATGTTCTAAAGAATCCCTGTTTGACAGAACAATCTGTTGACTAGTTCACATATTTTAGACTTCGAATTAGACATGATCGACTGCAACAAAGTAAGAAAATTTAATTTAGCACCAAACTGAAGGCTAATGAAGGCAAGTTAATTATGCCAGTTTTAGCATAATTAACCTGCTGCTGTGGACAGCAATAAGGATAACTGACAGTGTTTATATTGTGTACAACGCAGCTGCAAACAAGCAATAAAAAACTTGTTTGGCAAGTGACAGATGTGTTTATAACATCCTGTAGGCTGTACCACCCTGGGCAATGAGTCATTTATAACCCATTTTGTGATCTTTTGCTGTCCTGATCATAACGTGAAATTTGATTGAATTATTTTTTTCAGGTGTTGACATTTAAAGAAATTAATTGGCAAACGCTCCGAATCGAGGCAGATGCCATTGAGAGTGACGACCAGGACCTCGGCAGCACTCCATTACGTCTCATCACAAACCAGGGACGCATTCGCATCGCTCTAAAACGCAGAGTAAGGCTGGATTTTTAATGCACATGCACTTGCTTGTCACACATGGAATGATTTGAGATAAATACCCATTGCTTTGTCATAAGTCTTTAACTTCATATTTATTTCTAGATAAAGGACTGTAACGTGCTGGCGTCCAAGCTGCTTTTTATTCTGGATGACCTGTTGTGGGTACTGACAGACTCACAGCTCAAAGCCATCATTCATTACGCCAAATCTCTGAGTGAGGCCATGGAGAAGTCAGCCCAGCAGAGGAAGAGCATGACTGCTGAATCCTTACAGGTTTACCTGTTTTTTAATTAATTTATTTATTTTTGTGGTTTAACAATTAGGTCAGTATGACAGAAAATACCTACTGTAAGAAACCTATCAAACTCCAGACAAATATTTTTTGAGTCATTTAAACCTAGGCATTGCCCAGTTCTGACTCCTTATTCAATTCCTCAAAATCTGGTGACATATTATTAGCAGAATATGTCATTGTAGATCAAAACGAAGTCAAGAATTATTAAGGATGCATGTTCTCCAGGAATGATATATAAAAAGCTTATTAGTGATTTTTTAGGTAATCACTAACAAAAAAAACAATTCTGAGACATTTTAACAGTTTTTTTTTTTTGGCTAATTACTGAAAGCAAGACTGTTGATTAAAACGTCGTCTTAAGTGCATGTAAATTTCAACTTGTATTTATTTATTTATTTTTTATTTGATTGATTTTGACAAATCCTAAATTCTTTTTGCGTTGTTTTTAGACGGCTCCTCCCTCGCCTGTGATTCACAGCCTCTGGACTGAACCCCCACCTTCCTCCACCAGCACTCCCAACACCATCAGTCAGTACTTTGATCTTTATGATGTCAAGGAGTCGTCCTACCACACCTTCATATCACGCTTGGACTTACACATATGCAATGACAGTTCTTCAGTGGATGAAGGTTAGATGGCAGTACATTTGCATATGCTATTCATGTTGCTTTATTTCTCTGGAAAATGCATATTGTGTTTAATATAATTACTAAAGATATTACACTTCGTTCATTATTTGGCGGGTAATTTATGTCAAGCTTGTTTTAAACAACTCTCATGTGATGCCACACAGATGAGCCTCCCCCTCCGGGCCTGCAGGGTGCAATGCAGCTAACCTTTCGGAAGCTGGGCTTTGACTACTATCCCATTCACAGACCTGGTGAGAGGAATGACTGATTCTTTTTCTGACTGTGTTTTAACTGCTGCTTCCCCCTGAGGCTGTGTGATGCCCTCTGTGTAACCACAAGACTGGTTACACAAGACTGGCTGCTGGGAGCTTCACTGTTCAGGCAGACTAATAGCGTTGGAAAGTGTGCCCAGTGTTATAATCCTCAGTGGAATATTTGATGTAATAAACAGTAGAGCTGCCCTCCAATCTTATTAGGTTGAGTTAAACAAAGTTCTAATTGCTACAGTCAAAGCAGAAAGCATTTTCTCTTTTCTTTTTAAGTGTTTTAGATGGACAAAAATCCCACAATGTGGCAATTGTACATTCCCAAAAGTAACAAAGAGATATGCATTACATATTTCCAGTATTCACAAAATTACAAACTAATGCCAGGTAAAGAAAAACAGAGTTAGAAAACAAGTACATATAAAGTATTTGTATCTCTTGAAATGTTCACTAAGAAAAATCTGTGGCATGCAAACTCAGTGTTGTTAGTTATAACATGACAAAAACATAAAAACAAAAATGAAAGATAAACTTGTACATCCGTTTTGTTTCAAAAGTGCAGGTCACTTGCTGCAAGTCAGCAGCAAGTGTTATGACTGTTTATATCAGCACTTTGCACCATTTCCAGTCTAACACCTATTCCATAGCGTTTGATCTGAGGAGAGTTTCAAGACCATTCGAAGCCTACCATTCTACAAAAAGAAAGTTTCTTTGTCCCATTAAAAGATGTAAAACAACTTAAACAGTGTTAGGGAAACTTCCAAAACACAACTCTACCTGTGATCTCTTAGATCTTCACTCTGTTTTCTGATCTCCTCAGTCATATGGATAAATGTTTATATTTTAGACTATAAGTAGAAAAAGTGATCATACTTGAATTGTCTGTACAAATTAAAAAACCATCTGGAACACCTTGCACTAACTGACTTCAAGATAAATCTTTCTACAAAAATGATTCTTAAGTCAAATCAGAGGCCCCCTCTCTGACCGCTGAAAGACAGTGTGAACTGGAAACATTAACGCTAAAGCTTAGGGAGGCCTGGCGACCTGTTCAGGGTGTAGCGCTCCCCCACCGAGTAACTGCTGGAGACAGGCACCAGTCATCTCCTAAATCTGTCCATCCTTTACCCCCTCATAAACCTTGATATTTATCTAAGCTCCGTAGGATATTTGTGTCCAAGCAGGCACAACTGTCTGTTTGAGTTTCGAATGATGGCTGAATCACATCTGCTCCTGGCTGTTGATTTTTTGCTCAGCTGACGGGTGCCGACACTGGGAACGCTACAGCGGAGCCATGGAGGCGCAGGCTCAGTGGGTGGGAAAACTGCTGCAGGAATACCAGAGAAGAGCCGAAGCCTGTGGTTTTCCAGGGCCGTACTCTGAGGGGCCGGCCAAAGATTCTCCTGCAAAGACTGTCAAGGGTAAAACTTCAAAATGATTCCAAATATATTTTCTTTTTATATGTAATAAATGCAAAAAAAATTGAGGAATGGACGAGAGCCAAAAGTTTTTTCAGGAAATGTGTCTTTTAGGACCTATTTTTGGTAGGTTTTGACAATTTTAGGTCATTTCATCAAATAATTGGATTTAATTTCCTAACTTCAACTAAAGTTGGTGTTATAACAGCTTTTAAGCTCATTTCAACTCATCCATATCCCCAAATACTTCTCTCCTTCTCATCTGCAATCTTTAGATGGACAGACTAGCCCCAAGACAAACCCGTCTGACAAAGAGCAGGCAGCCAGCAGGAACTCAATAACCGCTTCTTTAAATTCAACCCTGAAGAGGTTGCGATCTAGCTGCGTGGTGATCAGGATGGATGATGTGGACATTCACCAGGCAAGTTTTTATCTCAAACTGACTCCATGTACATTGCATGCAGACATTTAATGGAGTCAGAAACCTCTATAGATGGAGTAAAACAGTTGGACATACTGATGTTCATACCAGCTTCATAAAACGACTGAATCAATGCTAGAGTAACATTTGTGCTTAAACATTTTTTTCTCTTCAAATGACTGAGATGAGATAAAAAGTTGCTTTTTTTTTCAGGGGAAGAAAGTTGTACTAATCGTTGCCTTTCCAGTCTGTTTCCTGCCAGCAGTGTGCTCATCACTTGCAGAATATAAGCTTTGCTCAATCAGCAGCTTTCAAGGTTTTTTAACTGACAGTGTGCACACAGAGAGCAAAACTCCCTATAGAGCAGCATCACACTGTCTCACCGGTGAACTTTGCAATTCAATGGAAAATCAGTGAAAACACTCAGGGGAGCTTAAAGGACAGCATGGCAATTGTTTTCATTTCCTTTATTATTAACTGCATCACTAGAAAGTGACTCTGAAAAATACCCTCTTTTGGTTGCCGTGGCACCTGTAACTGACAAAACCCCTGACGACCACGATAAATGACGCAGTCTGCCCGCTTCTGCATTTTCAGCTGTGACTCCATCACGAATGAGAATGTCAAAAGTAATTTTAGTTGCAAGAAAGTTTTGGTTCCCCGTCTGATAAAAGCAAGAGATACACGGGGGGAAGTCTGAACGCTTGGTCCCCACCCTTTTTTTAAGTTTCTAAAAGGAACTCTTAGATCTTCACTCTGTTTTCTGCTTTTATTCACTAGTTGAATGATTTCTCATTTCTGCTCTCTGATCTACGAGCAAATAAATTCCAGGTTTGATATGTCAATTAACGACTTCATCATCGTTCACTTAGGTGTCCACAAGGGGCCGTCACAATAAGAAGACTCATTCTTTAATATCCTGCAACCGGAAAGCTCTGCATCTGCCAGATAACGTCCCAGCAGTTCATCTGCAGTTCACAGAGTATTACTTCCCTGACAACTCCAATTTACCAGGTACCTGCATGGCCCCTCTTCGCTTTACATTGATATTTTACTGCATTTACTGATTAAAATTATTGTTTAACTGATTTCCGTAAAATTTGGTGAAAAAATATTTGTGCCCTTTTGTTATTTGATTTGCATTTTGATAAACTTTTTGATTTGTAATCTCAATAGTTTTTTGTTTTTTTTTATCATCAGGTAATTTCTGACCCCATTATTATAAGGTTTCTGAAGATCATTAAAAAGCTTAGTTTCATTTTAGGCCTCAGTAAACTTCAATAAAATTATATTACTATACTCTTAAATTACATATCCTCAAAAACTGATAAAAAGAGAAGATGAAAACTTGTTTTTGAAGAAGTTGCAGTTTTTGGCAAGTACAGGTTGTGTTGCACATGTAATAAATTTGGGGGGGGAAAAAAAAAACCTATCCATTCCTATTTTTATTTGAAATCTTCATGGGAGAATGTGTCCTGGTCTGGTGAAACTATATTAACTTTTTGCCGCGATTCCAAAATTTAGCAACTCCATGGTGGTGGTGAAACATGGTGGTCAAAGTACCATTATCTGACTTTGTTTTTGTCTGATGGAACAAGGTTTTTAGTCACGGTGAGTGAAATTATAGATTATTGCAGCTATTTTTAAAGAATGTTTTGTTTTTGTCACTAGGAATGTTTTTCTTTTAAGTTGTATTGGAGGTGGGAAAAGTCTTGGTGGGGTTTTTTTCCATCATAAAAACCTGCCGTTTTAATAGGGATGTGTAAATCTTTGCCAGCCAGTATGTTCTTACTTTGTTGTCTCTTACCAGAATGTCTCCTATTTTTTATTTTTCCTCCCAGTCCCCACTTCAAATCTGTATGTCCAGTTGAACAGCCTGCAGCTGTGTGTGGATGCAGCCAGCTTGCTGTGGATCAATCTGTTCTCCAGGGGTCTTCTGCAGACCCTGGACCAGGTCAAAGCATTCTACCATTTGCAAGACAGTAAAAAGGCTGACGAGCATGTAGACATCCGCATGGACGCAGCTCACCTTAAGGTAGACGCTTAACATTTTCAGGATTTGTACGGGTGCTCTCGTTGAACGTGCTTGATATTCAAACGGCATAGTTTTATAATAAAGTTCAATCTAATGTTTGATTTGTAAAGTGTTATTTACAGTTGAAACCACATATTTAAAAAGACACATACACATTTTTTTTCTCACTGTCTGGAGTTAAATCAGACCAAACTTTTCTTGTTTTAGGTTAATTAGAATTGCCAAAATTATTTCGACTTGCTAAATGCCAGAAAACTTTGCAGGAACATTTTTCAAAGCATAGCTTTCTGTTATATTTCAGTTTTTCTTTTCCCTGCTGTAGGATGTAGAATTTAGTATAATAGTAACATTAAAAAATAATATCACAAAGTGGTGAATTGAAACTGTCTTCTTTAGTTCATTTGTATTGTTTTTTTCTCCAAAGTGTGGTGATGGAAAAGTTTGAAAACTTACCTTAAAAGTGCTTGAATTTTACTGTGAAAAAAGGTGAACAATCCCTTAATATCTCTGTTTTCTATAGTGTTTTGCTTTCTCTGTCACTTGACTTGTTTCAGTCTGTATAAATATTTAAAGCTGTGAATGTTTTTTTGTCTTTTCATAGCTGATTATACCTCTGGATTCCTCAATACTGGACCATCCCGAACGCCCACAGTCACTCTCTGTTATTGTCCCCCAAATGGTTTTCAGCAACACTCGTAACTGCCCTCATGGCTCCACCGCTGACCTCAGCAGCACGTGTGAAAAATTTACCAGCTGCCCTTTCTTCCAGTTGACGCCACCTTGTCCTTACCCCAGAGAACCGAGTGCCTTTCACCCCGTTCCTTCCACTTTCCTTCGGCACGCTCAAGAAACCGAGCCGCAGCCTCTGGACAGGAAGCAGCTGCGATCCCAGGATATCTGGTCTCTCAGTTTGTCCCGCGTTACGCTGGGTTTTGACGGAGCTCGGCGATTCCCCAAAGGCAAAACTCAACCGTTTGTTGAGCCGTTCGCCATGTCAGTGTGGATGTGCCAGCCGTCTGCCTTTAAGAGTGAATCGTGGTCTTCCCCCTTCCGTCCTCAGCAGGATGACGCCTCCTTTGCTTCTATCCACTTCCTGGCACACACCATCACCCCACTAAAGGTGTGGCTCAATCACTACCAGTACGTTGCTCTGCTGAGGATGAAGGATGCCATGGTTCGACTGGGGACAGAGTTGAGCCGGGATCTGCAAGGTGATAAACAAACTCATGGCCGGAAATCCAAACCACCTACAGTTTGTCTTGCTCTTCTGATGGACGCAGTGGAAGTGGGTCTGCTGTTGCCCCCCGCCACCGCTGCCCCAGAGGAAGAGCTTCCCCAGACTCCAGAAACAGACAGCCCCAGCATGACAGACTCCGACATTTCCCCGACTCATCACTCTGACAACGGCATCCTGGAGGACAGTGGTTTGGAAAACGGCATCTCCTCCGTCAACGCCGCCGCGGCCGATCAGGAGGACCAAGATGGCATGGTGGAGCAGGCTTACGAGGCCGTAGAGGAGGAGAGGGAAGAGGTGGAGGAGAATGGACCGTCAACGGAAGAGATGTCCGCTCTCTCTCCTCCTCTCTCACCCGGACCCTCTCCAGTGATTTCTCGCGAATCGTCCACCTTCAGCCTGGAGGGGGAGCTGACGAGTGCAATCAGCGTCACCAAGGATGCCACCAAAGACGCCATCAGTGCCTCGCTGGATCTAACCAAAGGGGCTTTCTTCATAACGAAAGATGCCTTCAGCATGCTGAGCCGAGGCTCAGGCATGAGTAAACTGTTCAGTGCTCAGCCCAGGTGAGTCCTCAGTTTATGTTATTGAAACCCACAGCATCTTCCACGAGTATTTATACCCCTTGAATATTTCACATGGATAGTCATAACCGCTAACTTTAATGTATTTTATTGGAAATGTTTTTGTTAGAAATTTTGCAATAAATATGAAGCCGAAGGAACATTCAAGGTTTTCAAATAATTTGTTTTACAAATCAAATTCTTGGAAGTATGTTGAACATTTTGTCTTCAGACTTGCCAGCTGCACGTCTCTAAGGGTTTGTGTTTATCTCAATGTGCAGGGAAATGTTGGCCCATTCCTCTTTTAAAATATGTTAAGTTAAGTCAGATTTGATGGAGAGCTTCTGTGAATCTACATTTTTGGATTCTCAATTGGATTTTGGTCTACAGATTGAGTGGCCTATACTGATGCATGAATATGTTTTATCTGAATTATTCAATTGTAGCTCCAGCTCTGTGTTGTCTTTGTTCGTCTCCACCTGACACGATAACAAATTTAGCTGGGTAATAAATTGTCCCAGTAATTATTGCAATAAACATTAATATTGTTGTTTCGAAAACAATATTTCAAGTAAAATATTGGTAATGGCATAATAATGCAAGTTCACCCTCTCAAAGACCAATAAACATTGTAAATCATACTTAACACTGGAACGGGAACATGTTTTAAACATCCAAAATATACAACAAACAGTAAATAAAATGGAAATTAAAAAAAAACACATAATTGAAAGCACAAATAAAATGAATTATGATGTCTCTGTGAACAAAATAGTTCTTCAAAAGATATTTAGCATTGGAATTAACATTTTTGATCTCAGTTTAATTTATCATGCGTGTGTTCTCAGGGAACTGAATCAGCGTTCTGAAGAGTCCTCCCCTAATCTGCATCACCAATCCTTGAAGCATTCACACTCCCAGCAGTCCTTTGATAGTGCCATCTTGGACGGCAGCCTCCCTGATGAGAACCTGTCTATCGATAGTGATTTCAGTGACAATTTTGTTGTTCTCATGGACTCGGGTATCTAATACTGCCAGGTTTCCTCATCATTTTATCTGAGTGATGCACAGGACGTCTAGTTTACGATTGCATTATGTTTCCAGAATCAGGTGTGGAGTCTTTGCGGCTGAACAACACACCTGCAGGCAGCCGTGGAAGCCCCGCCCCGGGGACAGAGGGAGGATCGTCAGCTGATCTCAGCAGTTCTCTCTCTCAAAGCACTGATGACGTCTCTCAGGATTTGGTGAGTTACTGTCACCACTTAGAAACATGTTGATTGTTCCAGAAAGAGCTCGTGGCTAACATATAACTTGCCACTTGAGCTGTGTGGGTGTGTGTGCGGGCGTGTGGGGGGGTGCGTGTGTGTGTATACTCTGTCTTCCTTCACTCACATATGAACTGGTGATATTAAGGCCTTCCACAAGGTTGATTGTATGCTTTTGGCAATATAGTGCGTTTGAGCTTTTCTACATAATTTTGACTTTGTGAAAAATCCTCTAAAGGAAATCTAACTTGTGGGTCCAGTTTGTAAGAACTGCTAAAGTTGTGGTATTATCTTTGCATACTGGAAAAACGAACAGTTCAAAGGAATCATTTTTGCAAAATTACAACATTTATGACATCAATGCTCAGGCTGAGTTGTTATCTGAAGTTTTCACAGGCATTGTACTTCAAAATTATGAAAAAGAATAATCAAATCTAAATGTTTAAGAGCATAATATGACTTCTAATGAGGTGAATTACAGTCCTCAGTGTTGCTTCTGATCCTGAGTGGGACAGCGTGTACCATGGAGGTACAGGGAGAAGACCAAGTAGTTGCTGTCCAAGCGCAGAATTTAACCCCAGTGCAGCTGGGAAACGTTCGACAATCGGACATCCTGGCTGGTCTCGTACAAGGTAACCTGAATTATCATGGCTTTCCTTAAAATTATGCCTAAAATGTGTCATTTAAATGTGAAAAAAAGACTTTCATTGAAATTTTCTTTTAAGTTGCCACTTAATACCTTTATTTTCGAACCCGGAAACAAAAGCCCTCTGAAAAGATCAACCTTATTCTTCTCTTATGCGTTTTTTTTTTATTGTTATTATTATTATTTCTCTGTTTGCTAATATTCTATAAGTATTTTAAATAGTTTGTGAGTCTTCAAAGATTAATTGATGTGTGTGTCACAACAGGCTTAATATGAGGTCACATTTAGATTTAAATTATGCTATGAGTGTTAAAGATAACTGATAGGACATTTGGATTTTCTTCTATTTTAGCATTTTTATTCTTGTCAAAAAATAAAATGCATGATCTCATGCAGCGTTATGGTGAAGAGGATGCAGCTAACCTTGAATAAACTAGAATGTTGCTCATGTTTTCCTGTATAAATAGGCTACAGATAAATTATCCTCATCTTTGTTTGTGCAGCTGCAGGTGAACCGTCTCAGAGGCAGGACAGGCAGGGTTGCAGGAACTCTCCGGCACTCTTGTTGCGGGCTGAAATGGGCCCGTCTGTGGCTCAGCGCTCTGCTCTTGATGAGTCACTGGGTTTTCTGGATGTGAGACTTCAGGACTGCCAGGCAGAGTTTTTAGCCTCAACAGTAACCAACATCGGCCCTTTCCTTGAAGATGAGTTCAGTGTAGATGGTCAGCCAATAAGATTACACTTGTCCAACGTCACTGTAATTTTAAAGGTAAGTCAGTGATCCTAATCTACAAATTTTTATTCCTCAAAAGAAACATCACAACTTTTTGTTTCCAGTGTGAGTATATAGGTTAATGATTTAAGATGTGTTTTCTTTAGGATGATGGTCCCAGAATCTACCCCACTGCTCCCCAACCCGTCCCTGCCAAATTCATTATAGATCAGCTGCTGCTCCAGCGAAGCGATGATGGAATTATGAGAATCAAAGGTGGAGAAAACAGCAGAGGTTTATTAAATAATAATCTGAAAAGCACAGAGAACACAATATGCATCTGCAGTCACCTTCACAGAAAGATGAATAGAAAACTCATTATCTTTTTCTAATTTCAGCTGAGGGTGCAAACACTAAACCCTTAGCAGGTGTTCCTGCTGCCGGGTTTGACACTTTTAATGGCGCCGACTCTGTCCAACAGCACAGTAAGGTAAGAAGGAAAAAACAAAAGATTTTAATGGTTTACTAGAGAAAAATTGGAGAAAAAAAAGCTCTTATTGATTTTATCTCAATAAAATAGAAGTAGCTTTACATTTCTGTATTAAGGCGATGCTACTTACAAACTGATTTGGATTATGTTTACATGCTCTGTAAAATTGACTGAAATTCTGTTGAAGAAGTTGTTTCCTATAGAAGAGTTGATTATTAAAAGATAGATTTCTCATCCCTTGCAGAAATATTCGCCAAAACATTGAGCACATGGCCAGTGTTTTATCTGACATTTTGTTTTACTGGTGTTAGACAAGCCTATCAGCCAGCTGTAAAAATAGGATAAACACAGGTTTATCCTATTTTATAGTGATGCGAATTAAAATAAAATCAATGCTTCAAAGGGAATTCTGTATTAAATTAAAATGTGTGGGCATTTCACAGGGCGTAACGACTTTTAGATTTTTTCCACACAATAAAAAAAATGTTCAAAACCATTCAAACTTTTCTTCTACTTCTACTCTGTCTTTTTTACATTTGAAAAAGTTTGTTTGCTCATGTGGAAGTCATTAATGGTTTTATTATCACACCTGTTACATTTAAATCCACATACTGTGCAGCTTTGTGTCAAAATACCAGCTATTATTTAACTAGAATAATGTTGCTTTTGCAGAGTCGAACACTGGAGAGCCAACTCTGGGACGCTCAGGCTGCCCTCACACAGGCCCTGACTGAAAGAGAGCGCCTCCTCCTGGAAGTAAGGAAGTACGACCCCACCTTTACGCTGTAATCCTTTTTAGATCTCTAACCTCTGGGGCTGCTGAAGAATGGCGACTGGATGTCTCAGACTTGATGCTGAGAATAGAGCAGAGCTCAATTAAATCATCTCTAAAGATAAATCCAGGAAAACGGGCGGTGATTCCAAACCGTGGCTTCATATCACCTCCAACTGGCTCACACAGTCCAGGAGATTACAAACAAACCCCCTGTAGCTGTTACTAGAAAACCAGGGCCTGTTGAGTTCATTTTTAGGTACACAATGGTTCTTTTTTTATTTCTGGCAGTTTAGATTTTCATTCCTGATATGCTTAATAGATTTACTCAGCGTGGTGGGAAGTCATTGTGTGGTTTTAGTGTAAAACAAAGCATGCAACATGACCAAGCTTTAAACTTTTCCACTTATTATTGTGTGTTATGGAATTGTTGCACAGACACTGCCAGACAGCTGCTAGTCCATCAGTCCCTTCTCTTACACTGCATGCTTAATTAGCAGTGCTAATTCAATAAAAGAAAATGTAGCACATTTTTTTATTGACAGTTTTAGTGCTGGATTTGTGTCGTTAACTTTTGTTTGGTGTAAATTAGCAAAAAAAAAACATGTTTAATTTTATTTTGAAGTGTCAATTTAAACAGTTTTGTGAAAGGTAGGTGACAAAAATGCACTTTATTTATAAAGCAAGCTTCCACTTCTTTCATGGAAAGCTTAAAGCATCTCAGTTTCCACCTTTTTCTTGGTGTATCACCAGGTGGGAAGAGTACACACTCATACCAAGCTCTCTTTGTTCTCACGGAGCAGGTTGGATTATTTCCCAGTGTTATTTTAGATATTTTATTTTATTTAAAGTATTTCTTTTATACTGTGATGACTAATGTCCTCTGAGGGTGAACATCTACTGAAGACAACATGCCTTACAGTCTGTCCCTTCCTCACATTTGGAGAAAATTGTTCAGAGTTTAGTCATCTGTTCTGGAGAAGTTTGTGATTGTGTCTCCTTAACATAACTTTGTAGCTTGCCAGGAAACGACTACAAAACATGTGCTATGTTGATGGACTTACATGTCTTTGTGTTATTTTACTTGACTATATTTATTTTTCATTTTTTTAGTGTTTTTTTTTTATTTTAAAACAATATTTTAAAAAGTAGTACTGATGACGTGAAAGATTAAATAACTGGAATAGTCACTCTTTTGATCTGGATTTGTTGCCAATATTATTTCCTGCAGAAAATCTTGTACAGGAATGAATTTGAAAGTGGATAGATTTAGGAAAAAGAAGCCAACATTTGTTGTTTTGTTGAATCAGGGATTTTCTTTTAGTAAAAGTCCTATTTTTTATCTTTTGGTTTTAATTTGTAGCGGTGTAAAGTTACCTGGGAGACCTCTGGTGGCAGAAACGTGTCACTGTACTTTCCGTTTAAAATATTTTAGCCAAGTTACACTGGAAGTTGCATCTCTCAACACAGTAGAATATTTAAAACTTTATTTCAGCAATCCACTTTAGAAAGTGGAAAAAAGACTTCTAAAGAGGGAGAAGAACAAAATACTCCAAAATGTCATAATAGACAGCTGCTCTGACTTTGGGTTTGATAAAAACCCAAAGACTGACAAAATTTAACTTTAAGCAGCTTGGGTTCCAAATGAAATGGAAAAAAGTATTTTCATCTGACAAAAGAACCTTGGATCAGTCGTACGATAATATTTCTGCATCATCAAAATCAACAGAAACATACTCTTGATATATCTCTCTTGATATATCTATGCGACTTTCAGTTTTTGAACTGAGTTACTGAAATAAAGGAATTTTTCAATGATATTTTAAGATTCAGCTGTACAGCAGACAGATATGTTTCTCTAAAGACCACTGTTGTCTATCTAAACAATAGGAAGACACTAGTTTTACATGAAACCTGTCGAAGAAAGGAAATGCTACATATTTTTCTGTGTAAATTTTTTTGAGATGGCTATGTATCAGAAATTTGTATTCTACACTCAGCTGCATGCAGACTCCAGAATAATCCTCAATATATTGGTGTACTAAAGCAGATATACTGCCCATTTACCTCAATACATGTGATCTTTTTGTTACCATTTGCCGTTTTAGTTTCTGCATGGCCTTAATGGACAAAGATGTTCTATGCTGGATGCAACATGTAGCTTTGAAGTTTCCTGTAGTTCCTCTGCGAAACCTTAGTATTAAGTAGCATCTCTGTTTTAATGAAATCTGAAGCTTTTGAGTCAAATTCCCACTAAAACTGTTACACTAGACTTCCTTTGCAGTCCACAGCAGGCCAGTGGTTTCCATGACAATGTAACTCACTCACTGTGCCATGAAAGAGGAGAAGCAGAAAAGTAGTTACAGGCGTTTTCTCAACTCGGGATGCATGTGCTGAAGTGATATTTTTTTGTGTGTGTGTGAAATTTATGCCTTGTGAATTACTTGCACTGGTGAAGTCAATTCACGGGAGCTCACACTCGTTTTGATGTGAATCACTTTAAAAAGAATGCATACGAGTCACTGTGGAAATGTTTAAAGTGGTGCAGAAAAACTGGACAGTATGGTTTTTGTCGTTTGTGTAAAAGTACAATGGTTTTATGGTACTCATCACTCCATCAAGACTAATGTAAAACTGGTTCTGTGAACCAATGAGAGAATGTTGATGAGACTAAATAAATTACTAAAAACATTTTTGATGTGAATTTATTGTCTTTTCTCACAGTACCTGCCGCTCTCTTGTACAGGCATGTTTCAATTCAGCTTTATAAAATGCAGTTTGTTATGTTGCAACCAAAATAAAACCATAAGCAAAAACATGGAGGACAATTAACACTGTACATCATCCTGAACTCACAACCCTCACGGTGAAACATGGTGGTGGCAGTATCATGCTATGGCCACACTTGCACCAAGGCCTCATCTAAAAATGTAAAGAGAGGAGGACTGGAGTTTGATGCTCCGGGTTTAGATCAAAGCATATTCTTGTTTAAGAATGGCCTAGTCAAAGTCCATACTTCAAATGTATGCACACTTCCACATTTGTTACAAACAAATATCATTTTATTTTCATTTGACCTCCTAAGTGTTAATCTATCACAAATTAATAAAATTATAACTCAATTTCAGTTTGCGCTTGTAACATGTCAATGCGAAAAAGTTCAAGGGCTGCAGATAGATTTGCCGGCGGCTGAACTTACCACCCACATATTAACCAAAGAGTAGTAAAAAGAAAAATATATAAAACTTATATTTACATGTTTCAACAAGTATTTAACTTAATACATAGAGCCTTCCAGCAATGTACCTTTACAGACACTGAGCTCCATCAATAATTGTGAGCAGCCTCTGGATGAATCTGAGATTTTCCCACAACGGTTTTAAATATCACTAATGTCCTGGTTCATCCCGCAGCTTGAGTGGCTCAGTGAAACAGGATGTGCTTGTATTTGGAGTTGGGAATCTGATCTCGACTCTTCAGTCTCCTAACTGCTTCCCTCATGTGTTTAGGCTGAAGTGGCGGCGTGTCTCCCCACTTCTCACAAACATCCAGAGCTGGAAAAGAAAAATAACATTGACAACTACATAATAGTCTATTTAAAAAAAACAAAAAACTATTGTGTGCTTTAGGATTGTTTGGTAAACATTCCTCTCACCTTCCTCAACAATCTCCCCGACAAAAACCTTTGCGATACCAGACATGGCAATAACCACATTCTGGGAAACTGATGACCCTGTTATGGACTGGATCAGCTGAAATATGGAAATCATAAAGCAGCCATAAGAAACTCCAGTTTGAAGTTTTGAAATAAATGTGTCAGTTTTAATAACCAACTCACCCTCTTAATGGCGGCCTTTGGGAAAGCGGAACGTCTGTACATCTCATAGCGATTGAGCTGCTCTTCAGAAAACGATGACACCAAAACCCTAAATAATGCAGGAGGGAAAGAGGGCGCAAAGATGGATCAAAAAGGACACTTTCGGTGAAGTTTGTAAAGAGAGAAGTGATCTTCCGTGACAGCCTTACTGCATCTTTTGTATTTCATCCTCGTCGACCTTGTGGCGCTTCTCTTTTTTCTTTTCTGGCTCCACCTTGAGTCGCTTAGAGGAAGGCTGACCGGAGGTTCCCTCTTCCTCATCATCTGCTGCTGCCGCTGCTTCGGTTTCCTTCAGAGTGCAACAAAAAACATGTTGGGTGAAAAGACATTGAGATTCCCTTAGTGAAATCAGATAGTTGATATATTAACAATATTACAAAGGTATTACATAATATTTTCTGTATATTGTAATCCAAATTTCTGCACTTTTAAAACCAATTTCCACTGCAATGCATGCACTTAACTCTTATTTATGGTTAACTCAAAAATATTCAAAACAGAACAAATTTTGTTAGTTTAGTTTTGTGTTGTCATGAAGTCAATTTCTACAAAGTCATCTATGTGAACTTCTGTAACCTTTGGGTTTAATCTCCAGTGATATTTGTAACAACTTCCTTTTTTATAAAGTTAGCTCTGTCAGATCATTTATTTCACCATATCCATATGACCGCTCTGTCTCTGTATCCCGCTCTGCTGTCCTCAACCAGTCTGAGCCTGTCTGACTTAACATGTTTACAGAAGTGAACACATCATATGAAACCCTGAGGTTCCCCTCCTGATGAGCAGCCCTGCAAGTATTTTTAAAGAAGTTTCAGACCATCAACTTTTCATCATCATATACGGCAGAGGCTTTTACTAAACATGCAATAGTGAATCCACTTACAGGAAAAAAAAACAAAAAACATATTGACCCCCCATTCTGTAGGAACATCAAACCAATATCAAACATGTTGATATTGTGTGGTGAGTCATTCAATTTGGCATAAGTACATCATCATGACACTTTTTTAAATCCAGTCTAGATTTCATGGTTGGTAAATTTCAGTCAAATAATTACTGGGGGAGTATTTGTTCTTTTTTTATGTCGTATTTTGTTTAATGTATCAACCAATCACAGTCAAAATTAGAGCTTGTTGATCTACTTCAAGAAGATTAAAAAAATTAAATATGGTCTGGTAGCTTTTACTTCTTGAAAGTGTCATTTGTATAGTGATTTAATTTTTTTTTTTGGCAACATTTGGTTCTTACTCCTCACCATTTGGTGGCAGTAATGCTCCATTAAGTTGTTTGCCAACCATGGTTAAACAATAAGTAGAAGAAGAACCAATCAGAATCCTTGGAATACAGCGACACCATAACAACAGAGTCCACCACATCTCAATTTCTGTAGTCTCCTCAGCAGTCGACTAAATCACTCTTAACGTAGTGCTCTTTGGCATTTTTCAGATAAGAGGAAAGCTATGTTAGACAACTGAGAAATTAATCCTAAGACTAAAAGTAGCTTCTAATCATTTTAGAAAAATTCTTAGAATTTCTTGAATTCTAAGATTTGTCTCAGAATTTTACCTCAACAATTTCAAAGTTATTCACAAAGCACCTTAGGCTGTGGGTGTACAAGCAGACAGTAAATTGTTGACATCTCAACGGCCACACTAATATCACCACACGCATGGCGAGAAAATGTGACAAATTTGAACATGTTAAAGCTGTGTGACTATTTACTTTTGCTTAGTTTCATCACTGACACCTTTTAATCCAATCAAGATTCAAGTACGGGTTCAACCGCAGCTCCTCACTAACAGAATTTCTGTCATCTCCTTGCTCAGAGTCGCTTTCAGCAGCTGGCTAAATCACTCATATGCTTGGATTTCTTAGTGGAAAATCTTTGGATAAGATGGGACCTTTCTGACACAACTCTTAGAATCTTTGAGAATACATCTCCTTTGTTCATGCCATCCCGTATCTTTTCAAAAATGTGTTTCCTGAGGATGAAACTTGAGATTTGTTTTAAAACAATTATTGGCACTAAATGTGGTAGGCGTCAATCTCATACGATTCTCAGATATAAGTGGCAGATATATATTTATCATCAGCCTCTTATGTGGGATTCGACCTAAACCTCTCAATTCATCTCTGCACCTTTTCTGTCAGGGATCTCATTTAAATCACTTTGGTTCATCACTATTTAAAGTATGTTTTACTGCTACTTGACTTGACGTTTTAGAAACTTTTTTTTTTTAAGTGAATTAACTTACAGTCTTCAAATCTTTGAGATGATCCTGCGCAGACGGCTCTTTGCTGTCATCTGCAGAGGTGTCCGCAGAAGTCTCCGGAACAGGCTCATGTTCTGTTTTCGGATTCTCCTCGTTGATAAAGCCTTCTTTTTCAAATGAACTTTCTGTTTTTATCCGTGCAGGATCCGCCATAACTCCTCAGATTCTTCCAACAAAGCTGCTCTTTACAGTCTAACAGTCTACAGTGATACAGAGGAGGCAAAGCACTGATAAACTGAAACTGTATCTTGTTTTATTTAAGATAAAAACGCTCAAACAGAACTTGATCTGGGAAACATTTGCTTAAAAGCTAGTCAATGAGCTAACCGTTAGCTGTCGGAACACACGGTGTCGTTAGATAGCTGGTGCTGCTAACATTTGACTAAAGAAAAACGCTGCTTTGTTGCAGAAAAACACGATTTGTTAAATAGTTGTGAAATAACGACCGCATTAAAAGTAACACACTGTAGCAAGATTGTGCAAGTTCTCAGCTACCTCCTGCTAATGCTTTTCCTCTTAGCTTTATTTTCAGTGAAATGGTGTTAAAGAACTACGCACTGGGTGCATTACCGCCACCACGCGGATTGGAGTGACACTCTTTCTTTCTCCATTAACGAAAAACACATTGGGGGTATTTGTGTGTAGAAACGCGTTTTGCTTTTGGATTTCAAAAGCTCCCACCAAAACGTAAAGAAACACCCTTTTGTTCCCTCTCAGTAGGTATACTTCATACAAAACCAGCATAACATTTTCATGAATCTCTTCATCGTGAAAATTACATTTTTCTGTGTTATTAGAATACAATAGAATACCATAGAAATATTATTTATTGTCCCATGGTGGGGAAATTCAGAAGTACCAGGAGCAATTTACAGGTAAATGGCAGAATGTATTCAAACTGAGGTATAAAATGTAAGAAAATAGCAGACTGTAAGAGACACATAACAGTCTGTATAGTAAAGGCAAACTTACTACAAAAGAAAAAAAAAAGCAAGTCGACAGCGCTGGGTAGTATCTAGTTATATTTACTCAGTTACATTAACTTGAGTAACTTTTTGAAAAAAAAACAAAAACACTTAGGAATAGTTTTACTGTTTGAGACACACACACTCACACACATACCATTTAAGTGTGACTTCTTGTTTTTTCTCAAACTTCATTGTACTAAATTCTAATTTGTACAACATTTAATATGATGTGAGTAAATACAAAGTCTCAATAGCTGTGACTAAGAGCATGGGCATACATGGGTCATTCTATTATCTCTGAATAGAATAAGTTGCTTTTAATGTTTTTTGCAAGAAACGATGAGCACATTGCAAGAATTTGTTTACATAAAATATGACCAAAAACCTGACTGAGAAGTTTGAAAACGGACATTGTAATTTACTAATTAGATATTAAACGATCTACCTATGTTCTATAAAAGTTTTCTATCTATTTAAGACTAGCTATCATGCTTATTTACAGAGGTTTTCATTGTAGGGAAAATCTTATTTCCTTTCATATGATACAAGGAAGCAACATCTCGCTCACTGTGAGAACATGATTACTGATACTACTAGTAAATCTGCTGGTACTATACTACAGCTTAAATTTCTATCCTTATTAACATTGACCGAATAGGAATATAACAATATATTCCAGTTTTCTTCTTATTTCTATGACTACTGTTGTTTTGGTAACTTTATTGTTATTTTAAAAAAACCCACAAATTTCAATTGTTATTTAAATTATTTACATTTTATTTTGTGTGATGATAAGTTTCCTAACAATAACGATAGGACTGATAAAGCTCATTGTTAGGTTTGGAAATTTGCTCTTGCCACAACGGGTCACATGAAAAGGCAGATCTACAACTTACTGGATGGGAACAATCCCATCCTGTAAATCGTGTGAGACCTAACGTTTCCTGGCGGAGAGGAGCACCGGGCGCCATCTTCCTTTTATCATCCCTATTGTATATAAAGCAGCGAGGGGCGGCGGTGGCTGGTGCGGCATTTGTGAGCGTCTGAAGGGTTTCATTGGCGATGAAGAAAGAAAGGGTAGTTTCGAGGAAGTGACGGACGACGCTCGGAAGACTGGTCAGAGGAAGTTTGCTCGATAATGGTGCCGTGCGGCTGAACGAAACTTTTCCCCCTCTTGAGCGCCAGCGGAGTCGTGGATCGGGACGGAAGGATCCAGCAGGGCGGCCGGGGGGAAGCTTTTGTTTCCTCGCCACATTTGCAGCTCTGAGGAATAACTTGAGGGCTGGGAGAAAGAAAGAGAGGGTCGCAGAGAAATTTCATTCCCTACACCCCCCCCCCCCCCTCCTCTCCCTCTCCCTCTGTCTTTCCCGTTCTTTTCCCAGCGCCTCCTGTTTTATTTTTTCCCCCTGGGATTAGCGATGGGGAAGGAGCAGGAGCTTCTGGACGCGGCGCGCACGGGGAATCTGGCCGCGGTGGAGAAGCTTTTACCCGGGAAGCGACAATCCGCAGGCGGATCGTCTGGGAGCGCAGGAAGCGGCAACAGCAGCGGTAGCAGCCACGGAGCTTCCTCCCATCCGCTCTCCAGTCTGCTCAGGTAGGCTGTGGGATGACTGAAGAGAAATGCAGCCACCGGCACTGTTCCTGTCGAAATACTGTCTTATCATTCCACTGTTAGCACTTCAGATATGCTTGCTTAGTTAATCAGTGATCTTTTCGTCAAGGCAAACCCAACCTGAACCTGTGCTGGAACGAAGCTGTGGCATGCCTCTTTGTTAGAGCATTGCTTTTGTCCGTCTACTGTTGTATGCATACAGTGCATTGCAAAAGTAAACATTTTGTCGCGTTACAACCACATGCTTAAGTTTAGTTTATTGGCTCGAAATAAGCCATGCAATAGTAGCACATACATATGAAGTGAAAGGAGAATGTTACATGGTTTTCAGAAATGTTTTCCAAATGAACATTTTGTTTATATTCAGCTTTTTTTTTTTTACTGTTATAAATCAACTAAGTGTAGCTAATTTCTTCAAACACAGACTACCTTTGTTTTCAAGTTAATCACTAGTAACACTGGGAGAACTGCGCATATCTGTAGCTCAGGTGGGGGAGTATGTCAAAAGGTCAAGTTGTGGGAAGAAAAAGAGCAGCATAAGAATTTCTATTGGGTCCTAATAAGTCCGATTAGGTCTGCGGGGAGGATAATCAAGACTCACCTTCACTCCGTTCAGGACCTGTACAGGTTAGGGTCAGGAAAAGGGCAGCTGACATCTCTGCACACCCCACATATCCTGTCAAATGTCTTGCTTGGGCACACAGTCTTGGCCAAAAAGCAGATTTGGGGAGGTTTACTTCAGCAGATACAAGGAAACTAATCAGAGTTGAGGGGAATATATAGTACAGGGATGTTCTGCAAGAAAACCTGTTAAAGACTTCAAGACAACAGGCTAAATTGATAGAAATATAGAAAAACGAGGCTTCTTTTCCCAACCTGTGCTTTTTGTTGGTCTATCACCCTGAGGTCCCCTCAAAATACTTTGATGTTTGTGGTTGTAACGTGACAAAAAGTATTATGAATATTTTATATTCATACAAAAAAACAATTTCATAGTTTTTTTGTTTTTTTTTGCGACTTATCAAAAAAAAGTAATCAACTAGAAAACAATCTAATCTCTTTGGCATTGATGTGTAATTAATTGCTTACACACAGTCTAGACTTGAACCAGGTTTAGTGAGGGTGGAATACAAATATAGTTTTCATATCATATTTAGTCAACCTTCTGGAAACTTTTATTCTCAAGCTTGTGGGTGTAAGCTCTGAATTTTTTTTGTTTAGCTTTGGGCAGAGTGAGAAGTCTCCAGCGAAATATCTACGTTTGATGTGGGTTCTCACATCCAAAAGACTTGTTATGCGTGGTAAGAGAGGTTTACCTTGACTGTTGAGTCATTTATCTTCCATTAGTCCACTTGCTGCCTGTGCACACCCTTCTGTGTGGATTTGGACAGGGGAGGAGAGGATTTAACCTAAAAAATTGCAACCATATTTAATGTATTACTTTGGCACATGTTTGTGTTAAAGAACAAGGAAAAACAACAACAAAGGGATTAGCAGCAGATATGATGGAGTCAGTTTAATTTTGTCCTGCGGATGTTCCCTTAAAAATAAACTCATAAGAATCAGCTTGGTGAACAATTGCTTGAAGTCTCATAATTATTTATACCTGCTTTTAGCATGAATAATGTAAAGAGCATGTAGGAAAATGATACCTAACATCTACCATAATCTGTAAGATAAAATCTTACAGATTAGCGCAAAGCAGTTCATAATTGTCAAGTGGCAAGAAAATGATGCAATTTATTTTTTTTAATTTTTTTTAAAAAAAATTACATATTGATCAAAAACTGAGATGCATATTTGCAGTCAATCCTTTGTAAAGTCACCTTGTTGGCACATCAGCATGTCTCTACCAGCTTCAGATCTGACATTTTTGTGCCACCTTCTTTGCAAAATAGCTAAAGCCCCTTGGTTAGACGATGTCTTTAGGCAGCAACTTTTAGTCTTTTGCCACACATTCCTACTTTAATTCCATTCTGGACTTTGTGTGAGGCATTGAAATCCATCTTTGTGTTTTGATCTAAGTCATTTCATTGTAGCTTTGTTTGTATGTTTAGGATTGTTGTCAACCTTCACCCCAGGAATAAGACATCTGCAGCGTCTTAACGGGTTCCCGTTTTCTCTGTGTTAGCATCTTTTCTTTTCCCATCAACTCAACAAAGACTCTAGTCTGGACTGTCAGTTTGGGTGCACGGCCATGTCCTGGAAGCTTTTCATTTTTGTGCCATTGCCTTTCCAATTTTTGTTAATGGCTGGATAAAGAATATTGTTTTCTAACCTAATCTTTAAGCGTTTCTACAGCTTTATCCCTGACTCAATGCCACGTGTTCACTAATGTTCCCACAGGTGGACTCTATTCACTGATTAGATAGTTTCCTATGGAAATTAGTTGTACTGGAGTTTAGGGCTGGAACTAATGATTACTTTAGTAAACAATTATTCTGATGATTAATCAGTTAATCTGATAACAGATCTGCACATTCTGCACATTTTATGCAATATTAAAAGTACACTAAAAGATGCACATAAACAAATAAGAAAATTTTTAAATAAGAAAATAAATATTTGAGTGCCTAAAATGTTATAACATAGTGAACACTTGATCATTTGCAGGAAAGGTTGCATCTGCAGTTAAGAAAATACTTTTAACATCAACATGTGAAAAGCTCAGCCCTTTCTGCTTGACTCAACATTAATGTAGAGCAGGGCTGATTTGAGCTATTTTTCCTGATTAACTGATTAATAGTTAGATAGCGAAATGTACTTAATAGGATTTTGTTTCTTTATATTACAGAATTTAAATTGGGTTAAACTAAAAGTGTGCCGCTTGAGGAGTTTTGGATAGAAGCGTCTACAAAGTTGTTGTTTTTTTTTTAATCTTAAATGCAAAATATATGTATTTTTTGTACAGTTTTGGCTTAATTACTGGTCTCTATGTTCTTTTAGCAAATGATCTTGTTTTGGAGTGTGTATCCCAGTTGATGATGAATTGATTACTGAATTAGTTGAGAATTATTTCCATGATCGATTCATCACAATTAATCCGATTAACCGCTTCAACCCTACTGGAGTTTGTTGGAGGCCATATTTTCACATTTTCATTTAAAAAAAGTTTTGAAAAGCTCATAAATTTTCCTGAAATTCACTTATCCACTACTCTTTTAGTAATCACTTATAATTCATATAAAATACACTTAAGTTTGTGGTTATAATGTGACAAAATGTGAAGGAAAACACCTTTGCACAGTGACGTGGCCACGCCTTTCCTCTCCTGAATGTTTGTCACTGAAAACATAAACAGTTGTTTGGGGTCTGAATGCCAGGCACCTTTTGTCTAAGGCTGAAGTGTTGACGTGAACTTCCTAGTGCTGCATCAGTGTGTTACTCAGCACAGACTGAGCAGCATACTTGGGGTAATTGCATTAAACTCTTTTAATCGGAAATCCATTTCAGAAATGTCATGCAGTCAAAGCCGACTCCATCTTTCACTCTCTGATCTGTGGGCGGACCGGAGAGTCCATTGTGTCATCTACTATGTCTTGAGCAATCAATGTTTGGCAATGGGAACTGTGGGACATAATTGGCCAGGCCATGCAGGAAGTGAATAAACCCCTGGAAGAAAGCTTGTTGCCTCTGGACACCTGAGCTTATTGGACATGTGAGGAGTACTGACCACAGGGGAGCCTGTTGGATCGTTGCTGTCGTGCATGACATTTGATTTGGTTTGCACGATGAAAATGTCAATACCGTCGTCTGCGAGTGAATTGCCTTGTAGTCCAGGTTGTGGCTTTGCGTGTTTGTTGTTTCATTCATCAGAATGTATTTGTGACCTATTCATCATCCTTTGTTGGGGAAGTGTAGGCCGGTAATCTTGTCAGAGCTGATTTTATCTCAGTCCAAGGCTGCTGTTTTTTTGCTTTAATGCCCTCATGCAAAAAAATAGATGTACTGTTGACACTTATGTTGCTGTGATGCACACTGAAGCTTCCCAATGTGTATAAAGTTGCAAGTTGCATTGTTTAAATGAACTAGTTTCTGGTTCTGAGAACCTGTGTGCAGAGATGTTGGTCAGCAGCCGTGGCATGTTTACTGGGCAGAGTTATCTTCAAGTTTTGCTGCATGATCCACTCGACTTTAGCGCTGCTCTTCCAGGGTGTGTGTGTGTGTTTCCACTAGATTTCTGGCGTTCTTCGCATGGAATGGGCCACATGTTGGGGCTTGCAGTGTTTTTGTAACCAGGCCGTTGTGCAGCTCTGCTCTGCGGAATGCCTGCTTTCCCAGGAGAGTGTGTCCCAGGCGTTGCCATGAGATAGACACTGACCTTCGGCATTTTTCACACCGACTTCTAAACAGGACTTCATCAATTAGGGAAGCTAGGACGTGTTCTCAAATGTGCGGTATCAATATCCCGTGAACTTATCCACATTTGGTCACATTGCAGCAACACACGTGAATATACTGTGCTGGTATTGCATGTGAAAGCCCTAAACAAAGTGCATAGTTGTGAAGCGGAAAGAAAATGATACATGGTTTTTAAATGTTGTGTGAAATCCATTTGCATTCAGCCCTCTTGAGTTGCTACAGAATGGTCTTTAGCTGCAATGGCAGCTGCATGTCTTTTGGGTTGTGTTTATACCAAAGTTGCACATGTAGAGACTGAGAAATTTGTCTGTTCTGTGCAGAATAGCTTAAACTCAGTCATATTGAAGGGAGAACATCTGTCAATATTTATTTTCAAGTCTTTCTAAAGATTCACAAATGAGTTTAGGTTTCACCTACCTCTCAAGATTGTCCTGTATTTAGCTCCATTCATCATCCCCACAGCCTGATGCTGCAGTGTTAGCATTTCACCACACATAGCATCTTTCATGTACAACAAAAAGGTTCAGTTTGGTCTGGACTTCCAGGTCTTGATACGTTTATCATTCTGTTTACTGACATTAAGCTACATATGGCTGAGCTGTCTTCACTAAGTGGATGCACCGGGTTTTATTCATGTCTATCCAAAGTTATTTTCCTTCTACTTATCTATCAGGCATTTCTTTCGGTTAGTCTCTTACAAAAAGTATCCCAGTAAATTATACTTGTAACAAAAAACAATGAAAAATTATTTTGTAAAACCCTGTATCTACTTCATTTTCTGTTATATAATCCTGTATTTTGGATGTTTTTTGTTAAGATTTTCTTTTTCCACTTGCACTTCCTGGCCCGGATTGTCCTAATTCGGACAGCTGCTGCTGTTACACCGGAGGTGAGACAAGTCCCTGGCAGGGAGACCGGCTGCCCACTGAGGAGAAATTAACAGAGGAATGCATGGAGTCCTGGATGGACACTCCAAGAGCTTAGTCAGATGAGAACTTTCCTCTCCGCTTCACAGCCGTGTTCTTTGTCCTACTGACAAGGCACAGGATGGTGCTTTTAATATTCATATCAGGCCCAGAAAACCATTCTGAGACTTTTGTATACTTTCTAGTTTAAGGGAAATGAAAATTGACCTGTCAGTTGATCAGAACTGGACCACCTATTAAGAAGAGCGTAGCTAGCTATTTGGGAGAGGGAATTTTTGAGTGAAAAAGGAAGAGCTTTTTTGATTTGCTTTTACAGCCCTTTTAGAGATTTTTTGAAAGAGCTGTTAAATAATTAGTTCTCTCCAGTTTCTTTTGACATTCTGCTTTAAAAAAGTGACTATATTGAGGAGTGGTTCGCATTTTTTGGGCTTTGGGCACAGCTCCAGAGCATCGTATTTCATCCGCAGTTTCCTGCTCACACCAGGAAGAACCGCTCTATCAACTATGAGAATATTTGCTTCTGTCCTTTTATCTCCAATAAGAAACTATCCCACAGGATTCTATTTTTTGAAGATGTTTGGTTGTATATGATATTGCAGTGTGGGACTGCAATATCCCACATCCTCTCTTTTGTTGAGAGGATAAACTCGCTGAGGAGATGCACAACATTCCTTCCTCCACTTTTGAGCACATATTCAAGTATGCTGACTTGCATGTGTTAGC
Source organism: Brachyrhaphis roseni (assembly GCA_903066815.1). Classification (NCBI taxonomy): domain Eukaryota; kingdom Metazoa; phylum Chordata; class Actinopteri; order Cyprinodontiformes; family Poeciliidae; genus Brachyrhaphis; species Brachyrhaphis roseni. The sequence goes on along the minus strand of CAEFZY010024596.1, from coordinate 92,500 downwards.
CGTGTATGGATTCCAGTTTTCTGGCTGAATGGCGATCTTTAAAAAACTCGACTGATTCCGATTTCGGCAGATACCAATTTGTCTATTTATTTTTTGTGCAAAAAGTCACTAAATACAGTGGTAATGTCATCAATTAGCAACAATGGAGGGACTTTTGTTAACTGCGCAGATGAGACCTGGTGATCGGACTGGTCAGTCAGCCCTCTATTATGGTAAAACAAAAGGGGACAGTAACTGATTTCCAGGCCTTTGTGGAGGTAGATGAGATCAGTCTCACATGTAAATATCGGCTGATTACCGATCACCCGACAACTAAGAAATCGGGGCGATTTATTGATACCCCTACTATGTGTTCACCTGTGTGCTTGCAGATATTATGCACACATGCACATCAGATATGCAGACACAATCAAGCAAGGAGCAGCTAAGAAATAGTAATATATCTCTATACTTGTATGTGTAGATGTTAATTAGTTAATCCTCTTTTGTAGATCAAGTAATTTCCACCACACTAAGGCAAGCAAACACTGTGTGTGTGTTGTTTGTTCATGGTATCACAACAAATTACATTAAAACAACTTAAACCAGAAAGAAAAAAAACTCACAAAATTCAGCACTTATTTCAGTGTGCATCCTAAAAGGTTTTATTTCTGGGGTAAATTTCTCCCTGATTTGGATCCTTCAGTAAAAACAATGCAAACCTCCCTGCTTTCTGGAAAAACCTTCTTGCACTGGACCCTTAAGTGTTGACAAGGCAGTTTGTACCACTTGCATTCCAGGAAAAGCGCCATCAGATCATCTCCTGCTGTCTGCGCAGATGCACCCACAGTGGCCACAGCACATCATTTGTTGACCTCTGAACTGAAACAGACATTAGTAGGAGGGAGCAGTGCTGGGAAATGTAACACCACAATGTTGGCATTCCAAGAGCATCTGAGTTTGGGATACTCTCCTTTGAGTGTTGTTTGTTTAGTCACAGAAGCCATGCAGAATGGCGCCTGGTAGTGATGGATTCCACAGATGTGTGTCTTTTTTTTTTTGTGTGTGACAAATACAGTGTCCTTTTAATTCAGTCTCAAGCCCTATTCATGGTGGTGGACTAAAAATAGCCTTCATCCAAGTGGGTCAGAGTTTGGGAGATTAGTTAGTAGTGGAGAGGAAGCTCCTTTGAAGTTTAATGGAGGAGAAGAAAATAATCTTATGACGGTGCCTCGAAGGATTGTTGGTTTGAAAAAAAAAAGGGGGGTGGGGACTTCGGCAAAAGTTTAATCTTAGTACTTAAACAGTTTTGTCAGTTCTGTAGCTTTCAGCAGAAAGTGCTGTTTTATATTTCTAGCTTTCTTTGGTTCCTGTTTTAAAGCTGAAAGCTAAGGGAAGTATTGCAGAGCATGACTTATTCTGACTGAGTAGATTTCTCTAGTCTTTTATGCATTAGATAAAAGCAACAGGTAACGCCACAATCCGCAGTGAGAAGTGTCTTGAGGCTCATTTCCGGCCTGCGCACATCACATGCGTCTTCTGACTGTTTACATCCAGCAGCTTAGATGTTTTCTCATCCATCTGGCGTCTACGTCTTTCCCACCCATCTTCTCTCAGCAGTCTTCTTGCCTGCCTGCTGAGTCGAGGCCAACCTCTGCTCTACCTTCAGACTTTAAACATGCTACACATGGAGCTGTCCACCTAGAAAGCAAATTTTACATGTTTTTCTTATTATAGCCCTGCTTTTGCTTTGCTGTTGACCAGGTGGGGGGAAAAAGAAGGAATAACCCTCGCTTTAATTTCAACATTAAAAGGCACATTTAGTCTGGGAGGATCAGTTTCATAGCCACAAAAATAGCTTTTTAGAAGGCTTCTTTAAAGATTGATTTTACTGATGAATATGATAAACTAGCTGAGCTTCTAACAAAAATAGTCAAGCTATGCAGACTGCATCACACAGAAGTTCTGGTTTTAAAACAGAGTTGTCAACATAACTTAAAAAAAAAAAGCTGCTGATTCACCTCAACTCGCAAGAATTGAGCTGAAAATCTGTCACTTGACAGAAAAGAGGGTTTCTGTCAAAACGAAAATGAGATTCCCTATTGAAGCTGGTCTAAATTGCTTTGAAGCAGCTGAGAAAACCATACAATTGCTTAAGGACGATGTTTTCATATCCTTTCATTGTATTTTAGTCCTTGTTGGTTGTTTTCTTCTTTCCTTCCTTGTAATCAATTTTTATGAGTTTTCTCCAGTTTTTTTCATTCTGGAAATCATGTTGATTCTGTTAAACACTGTTAAACTGCTCTGCTGCGTGCCGTGTCTAAGGCATATGTAGTTCTTTCACACCTCCTGCTGCAAAACAGATGCCCTGTGAAATACTCATTGTGAAGTTATGAGTTGTGAGGACTCAATCAGGATTTGAACTGTGTTGCTGATGCTTATTTTTATTTTGTTTTACCCTTTTTAACCACAATGGAAGAGATTTGGTTAGTAGGGGAGCTTTTGGCTTCCCGCAGCAGGTCAGTTGGTTAAAATTCATCACCAAAATCACATAGGAGATTTTGCCAAATTGAAGTACCAGTAGGTGTAAAGTAGATTCAGTGCAAGCTGAATCTGTCACTCAAGCATTTTGATGATTTATATCACCTTGTCGAGATTTTCTACCTTGTCAAAAAGTGGCTTTATAATTTTAAAGCCTAAAAGAAAAACAGAAAGAGCTAATACATGATATTCAAATACATTCTAGAAATGACCCCTTATTAAAACTGCATGGAACTGTTTTGCATATTGTTAATCTCTTAGCAGTTTAAAATCAGTTCTACTGGTTAGGACTTAAAATTAAGCCATTATTAAATACACTTACCTAATTAACAGTAATAGAAAGTGGGAACAGAAATATCTTGGAAGATTATATTCTTCAAGATATTAACTTGAAACTCCCCACAAACTATATAGTTTGTGATTTGTTGCTGGATTTCAGTAGAAATGCACCCATTAAGCTTTTCTTGGTACGCATATATATTTTTTAAAATGGCTATCATAACACATAAAAAGAGAAAAAAAATGTGCTTGAAGTTCAGTGATGGAGGTAGTAACTTTGAAATCAACAGGTGATGAAGAGATTATAAGATTGTCTCTATTTATGCATCAAAACACATGCCCCTAACCTTTATCAGATTTTTACTAAACTCACAGCAAAGTACATAAAAAAAAAAAGCTGTTTGTGTTTTTACAGTAACTTGTGGTTTTCCGGTTTGGCTCATTTTATGAACAGAAAAAAATAGCTTTTTCAGGGTTACACCTGTTGATTACCAGTCAGAGTGGATCAAGGGAAAATTGTCCAACTCAGACAAATCTAAAAAGTAATTTTTTTTTTTTTCTCATTTTTACTATTTCCTATCAATTAAAACAGAGCAAAGTTGGGACTGCTTAAATTGACCTATTTACCTAATTTACCTAAAACCTTTACAATGTTTTTAGCAGTCCTAGTAACAGACACGTGACTGTTGTTTTACTCTTGCTTTATGGTAATAATTAAGAGCTACCCCTGTTTCTTCCAGGGAGATGCATGGTCATTAACCACATGATGAAAAAAATCTCATTAGAAGCACTTCTTTGGTATATGTTCAGTGCAGGCTGTCATGAATTTAAATAGTAAAATACAGTCATGGTAGTCTTCAGTTTGTGAAAAAAAATAAATAAATCTGGTCGTTATTGCACTGATCTGATTTTTTTGTTGTTGTTGCTGTTCGTCAAATTTCACTTCTTCATTTCTCTGACTTCTGGTCAATTTTCCTGTTTAAACATGTTCATAACTCTCACCTGTGATCCAGATATGTGTATTGGTCTGCAGTGTGTTGCTCTTTGCTGCAGTGTTTTGTCCTGCACTCATCAGAAATGGAGACTTCTGGCAGGTGCTTCTGTCTGAGCTGAGATGAAGATGCTCAGGTTGACTGCTTGGCAGTGGGGCATCTGGTTCCTGCAGCTGCCAGCACTATGCATAATTAAGCCAATTTCCCCAACGGTGGCTGACATGAGCCAGTTTCTGCTGGGCTCGCTGCCCTGGGGCGGACCGGTTCCTGGCAGTGTGGTCACACTGCTAATAGACTGACGGATAAAGCTGTTTATGACATGGGGTCCGCGCTCACCTGGGTTCTTCTGTGCTTTAAGGGAGTGCTGAATGGATTTAGCCTTTTCTTCCTTCTTAGGAGTCCATAAATCAACTGTTTGTTTTAGCTTTTGGCTGATGTGGATTCTTTTTTTTTTTTTTTGCATTATTAATTAGCTGACTGAATTTCCTCTTAATTTTCTGTTTACTTTTTCATCTGAGCAAACTCAATAAATATGCATGACCAACTGGTTATGTATGACCTACATTTTATGTATTGAAGCACAAATGAACGTACTGCACTTTTAACTTTGGTGTTACTTAAACATTGAACCCAGCTCACAAACACCAGTATCATTTCTGAATGTTGTTAATTTGTAGCATTTGTAGCTAATATTTAAAATGATATAGGCAGAACATCCAGGTGTATCTCAATAAATTGAAATGCCACATTAATTAAATTCAGATATAGATTCATTATGCACACGTTCATATATTTCAAGTGTTTAATTTGGTTAAGGTTGATGATTGTGGCTACAGTAAATGAAAATAAAATTAGTTTCATATAGCATTTTTATAGTACACTCGACAAAATATTAAAAAATGAGATTTTTAATTCAGAAATGTTATGGTATGAGCTGGTTATGACATACACAGTTATAGACGAGTTTGCTGACTTGACAGTTCTCTACTAGACACTCATTGACGGTCTCTGTAAGGAAGTTAAGCCATAAAAACCGTTTTTTAAGAAGCTGACTCTTCAGATTTCTATTTCCAGGCATATGAGTGGAAAGTTGTCTGGAGGGAAAAAAGCACCATGGATGGCAACGGTTGTTCAGTTGATCTAATGCAATATCCTATTTTTTTCCTAATTAAATCAAATTTTATGAAGCCACAATTATCTAAAATTAACTGATAGCACTCTGTGTAACAAAACAATGGTATATCTTTTAATGTTTGAAGAGAATTGTTAAAATAAAAATATTTTTCATTCATATTTTATTTTACTATGCACACCTTATATTCCAATTAATTGAGGTGCACTTCTGTTTTTTTTTTGTTGTTTTTTTTATTCCTCCAGCCACAGCAATCAGGATTTGTAAAACGCCGATTTTTAACCCCCATAAATGTCTTGCAAACTCCAGCTTCATCCCACTGATATCCCCACAGGCAAATTAAGGATTAGCTCAGCTTTTCAAACAGGAATTCCTCAGCCAGTTCCCATGAATGTGCCCCCCGCCTCCCTCTCGAACCAAATCAACTCTGTTTTGCCCATTACCTCCGCTGTGGGCCTAAGCTCCATCTCTCGGTGAGGTTGGTTTTGAACCGTAGTAAGAGGATGAAGTGGATTGTGGAGCACCAGTCTGACTCATGCCCTTGAGTGCCATGCTGCCAAAATGCTCGAAGGACGAAACACTTATGCAGCTTTTAAAGCCGCTGCTGCTGGCAGCTGTCTTAATAGCAAGCAGGAAGACTTTGACTGTAAGGAAATGTAATGAAACGTTCACTTGCTCTGCATGGCAGCAGTTCAGATGGGATTAATGAACAGCCCTGGTCCTGATTAGAAATGTGATATGTTGCCAGCATCATAACGTGCCTCGTGATGTGCTGTGCTCCTTTTTGGTCATGAGGCAGATGTGACTCAATGTTTGTAACATTGAGTAAACTTTCTTTTTAAAAGTCCCTTTTTTTAGCTTTGATGAGGCTGACCAATTAGCAAATGTATCATAAATATTTGACCTAGATTATCTTTGCCCATTGCTGAGTGTTTGTTTTGCAATCTGTTCAATGTTACACCTCCTACAATAGGAGAGGAAGCTTATTTTAGCCTAGAAAGCTGATCAAAAGTCTAAACTTGAATCTACCAAATATTAAACAAAATAATGGATGAAAAGATTTGGGGTTATAATAGTTATCGGGGCATATCTTGTAAGCTTTTTACCATATAAAAAACTGAAAGCAAATCAGGGTGTTTTTGTGCTGTCCATCAAATGTTTTATAAAAACAGTGAAACAGAACATCTTTCCTGAACTCCCTGAATTTACCACAAACATATTGCAGAGAATTGTTCAATGGCTTCTTACATCTCTGTCCTTACTCTGACTTCAGTTTTACCACCTTCCTGCATCATGGTGTACATAGGTATGTTGAAAACATGCAAGTAAATAAATTTAATGGTAGTTTCCGACCAGTCTGACATCAGTTCCCATGAAGGTAGAAATCAGCCCACTCGGTTTTGAAAAATTTCTGTCCTCACTGCATCCACTTTGAAACGACACAAGTAGTTTCCCATAAATCTAGCAACTCAGTAAGTTGACTCTCACCTGCATGTTTCTGATCCAGAGCTATGTGGTTTATCTGTTTAACTTGGATCTCTTGCACTAACCGAACTGTAGCTGAAGGATTATTTTTTATATTATGCAGAACAGTTCAAATAATTAATACTACAAGGCTTTTTGCTAAAAAAAACAAAAAAAAACCCTTATGTTATAAATACAGCTGTAACACTTCTTCCTTTAATCTTTCTGACTCTAAGCACATAAACCATTCTCTGAACTTAAAAAAAAAATCATAATTAAAAAAAAAAAGTCATCTTGCATCTTATTATGTAAGATATGCATGTTATATGCAGGTTTTGTAAATTCAGAAATTGGTTTAGTAAAGCTTTGGACAAAGAGTAAACCTGAAGACATTATGTGTGTGGTTCAAAGTGAAATTATAAAAAATTCTAGTAACCATAATGACACACCTCACTCAGTGTTTATGTAGCAAATAACTTTCTGTTGATCTCATTTTTGCTCCCACACTATGTCTGACGTATAGCATATTCTCCCTTTATGGATTCTTCTTAGTTCCTGTTCTTGGTCATTTTCATTTGTGGAGGATTTTACTTCTAGTAGTTACATAACTCTTCTATGTAGGACAGCTACTGGAGGTCTGTTTATCTCCTGTTTTCCCTTCTGATGAGATCCATACCCACATTTAAGGCAGGACCGTTTTCCTCCCTGCAACAACTTTGACAGCCAGAAATCCAGATGTTATGAAGACTGTATGCATCAGCGCCTTGAGTACTCCCATAGAAACCTCCATTGCACATTTAACAGAGGTTTCTCGGTCTCCAGCATTTCCTATCATCACATTTTCCCAGTTGAGTGTTTCCTCTGAGCAGTGCTTTTGATGTCCCGTGACTTTCTGAGACGTTACCCAGAAGGCCTGCTCTAACAAATAAACAGCTTATGTTTTGGATGGCGGAGCTGAGCTTCCCTCGTGTGTCTGCGCTCTTCTCAGACCCATTGTTCTGCAGGCTACAGAGCCCTACACAAGACACTTATTTAATGAGACGGCTCTGACTGTGTAATTGCAGGCTGCTTCGCTGAGCTATTGTGGGAGATGTATTTTAAGGGGGCAAAACGGCCATTACTGCGACAGAAAAGAGCTGTGTGTGTGTGTGTATGTCTGCATGCGTGTGTGTGTGTCTCTTTGGGGAGTAATGTCACACAGTGATGTGAGGACACCAAGAAAACTTTTGTCGCTTCATTTACTCACTGATTATTTTAGGGATTAAGTCACATTTTGTCTGCAAAAATTATCAAGCTGATTTTGAAGGGGTTTTTCTGCCCTGAAAGGACTTGGGGAATGTTTAATATTCAATGGCTTGGAAGGATTTAGATCTAATTCAGTTTGTGTTTGACTTTTCAAATACTACATCACTCTTTCTGTTTTCCTGTCAGATAGTTTCTATTACATATATGATTGAAACAGTATGAATAAATAAATAAATTAAAAAAATAATCACATATGTTTGATTCTCTGTGAATCCCATCTCTGTTTGCTCCATTTCCTTTTCTGACTCCGCTCTCAGATATTTGGTTCACTTGTGCTGGGATTTCTAAGTCACATGATTTATTTAGGATTTGTTGAAGTCTTTCAGGGAGCTCCACATCCCATCTTGGCACTATGTCTCGCCAGACATCCTTTGGCTTCTTAAATTACACTCTCTGTCCTCCTCTGCTGCTTCCCTCCCCTGTTCCTTGCATCATAGTTCTTTCTTTCCTCACCGCAGTGTTCTTTGCAAAATGAAACACCGCAGTGTTCTTTGCAAATGAAAGGGGGAAAAAAATCCCAAACCAATCAAAACTGACAGCCGAGTTCAGTGCAAATGAATGAGAGTGCAGGGCTAATACGAGGCTACCTCACACTTCACCCCGTGAATAGCTTTAAGGTCTTTCACTGCTTTTTTTCCCCCACTGCCTTTGCATATCCCCAGCTTGTTTTACTCCAGGTCCCAGATCATCTTAGCACTTGCTCAGGAGGTGTTTAGTATTTTTTTTTTATTTATCTCTTCCTGATTTTCCTGTTTTCTGGTCCTGTTCTGTTTCATTCTTTCTCGTTTTAAAAAAATGTCTTGAAGGTGGTTTCCCACCGTCATCCTTATGAAGTCTTAAGTTCATGTATCTAAAATCAAGGCCTTAAAATATCTTAAATTTATTAAACATAAGTTGACCCTAAATATATGAATCACAGGTTTTAAATTTTGTGGTGGCAAGACAATTTAATCTTGTATATCCTATGTAGGCTTTCTTTTTCTCATGGGATTTTTTTGTCAGGCAAATGTTTGATTTGTGTTTGAGTCCTGTTTTTATTTTGACTCAAGACGGTTAAGGCTACTGGTGACTGTACACCCTTGTTAGATAGTATTAGCAGCTGGATTAGCACGAACCATTGATTCAGATTCCTCCTGGGGAAATGTATGGAGGAGAAAAGCTAGCTAGGTAATCTGCTTTTTTGGTATCTAACATGGTTTAAGCGCAAATTTATCACCAGTTGATTTTACAACGTCCGTATTCACCTTTGGATCACTTTTGTTGCAAACCCATATAATGCTACATTCATTCTGTGTATAAAAAAAAGTTTTCACACTACAGGAGTCAAGACTGTTTCTTTTGTTCATTTCAGGTCTTGAATTTCATTCATAATGGTCTTTAAAAGTCTTAATTTTGAGTTGTTGAAACCTGCAGAAATCCTGCAAGGTTTCTGCAGGTTGGTGTTGCAAAGACGGCTGGTAGTGATGCAATTTAGTTGCGGGGTGATAGTGAAAATGAGATGTGGTCATCCTGTCAAACGAGTGTGAGCGGTTTGTTGCCGTGTTCCATTTGTGCAAATATTTTCACCTGATGTGTAAAAAAACAGAAGTCTAACAATCATCTCTGTTTTTCACAGCATCTGGAGAGGCCCCAATGTGAACTGTGTGGACAGCACTGGATACACGCCTTTGCACCATGCTGCCCTCAATGGACACAGGTACATCAGAGATGAATAAGAGGATTTGCACAGCAAGTTTGTATTTTGTTCCAAATGTATTAAAATCACAAAAAATTTCATGCACAAAGATGTTCAAGTTGTGTATTTAGGTTTATTCTATATTAGTGTGACCTACATTCCTATATTTAAGTATATTTGATCCCTTATTTGACAAGTACTGAATAAAATATTCCAACACAATATCAAATACCTCATTAAGAAGCTGTTACTCCCACATATGTTGCAGATTCCTCTTATGTGAACATGAACATTGTCCTATATGTAGCTTTTATATTCTTCATCAGCATTCAAACTTGTAAATTTGGAAAAGCACAAACTAAGCACGTCTACCCTCTGAGAAACTGACTTTCTAAGTGCAGTTTTGTGTGATGGGCCAGGAAGGGGCCACCCCAGGTTGGTGCTTCCAACAGCAGCCTTTGGTGTACATGGTGTTACCATGTGATTTTTTTTTCCCCCTAAAATAGTTAGAACATTTTCAGTACCAATGTGGCAGAGGAAAATAAAGTGAAAAGGAAAATCAAAAATGTACTACTTGAAGGCAACTGTATTTTCTTTGTAGGCATTCTGCCCTTTCACTAAGATCACTACTTGAAGAAAGAGCAAGATTCAAGCTGATAACAGGAAGGCTTAATGTATTACAGACAAGTTGCTTTTTTTTTTTTTAGCCTTTTCAGTTTTCAAATTCTCTGTTGTGAAACACATTGGATTGGAAAGTGTTGGCAACCTTTTGAAAATCCTTAGATGCTGATGATGGCTAAGAATGTCTAAAAATGCAGCCAGAAAATTTAGTTGTTTTTGTCTTAACTTCTGAGAATTATTATGTTAAAAAAAAAAACAACAGATAATCACACATATTCCAAAATTTTCATAGTGACATTGGAGACCCATTTTCATAGTTTTATTTAATCAGTTTATATTGTAACAGTGTTGATGTATAAAGATAACAAAACTAAACACCTCCAGGGTGTAGGGGAACACCGTGCTTTCGCTTAAGTGTTTGTACACTGAGGGCTGGATTTGCAGGCAGTAGTCCCACAAGGGGGATTAAGGTATTGATTGTCTGTGCTCATTCATTAGTGCCTTCTATAAAGGTTCTGACCCGTCCTGTGTCTTCATTTCTTCGTAGTGCTGTGGTGGAGGCGCTGCTACGGAATGAGGCCTTGACCAACATCGCCGACAACAAGGGCTGCTACCCGCTCCATCTGGCTGCGTGGAAGGGAGACGAGCGCATCGTAAAACTTCTCATCCACCAAGGACGTTCAAACCCCCAAATCAACGAGCAGGTCTGCCACTCCTATGCGCTTGTCCTTTTAGTTACTGACGCATTTGCGGTTCTGTTTTTTGACTACAGATATTTTCAACTTATCTGGTTGGAAATAGAAATGAAATTTCTCTCAGTGATCAACAAAGTTTCTCTTTACTGTGAATTTTCCTCCTTTCAGGGTATTCTGAGGACAGTTTGAAATGAGTCAGTTTCTGAGCAGTTTGTTTTTGAAAAAATGAAACTGTGATGGTACCAGAATGGCAGACATTAAGTTTCATTAAGCAGTCACAGAACGCTGTGAGAAAGAGCCTCGTTCAGACTTGAGCAGTTGAGCATGGCATGGTCTGAACCCAAACAAGATTAATGTTAAAAAAGAATGTGACCACAGTGCATTAACCTCAGTGCATTATGATACTGACTTCTCCTTTGATAATGTGATACTTGAAGTGCTTCAGTGCTGTGCCAAGAGTGAGAAGTGCTCATTTCCTCTAACCGTTTTAACTGTTTTAACACTTGTCTTTGATATTTTTTGGTTGCTTTATGCACATAGATCATCCTTTTGGGCTGTCCTGTTTTGAAACATAAGAAAAAAATGGCACATCATGAACATTTTGAAAAAAGGAAATTTGTCATTTTAATCAAATTTGATTCGCTGTCACTACGGCCTGATGAGAAACTCTCATGGACTCATTTTGTGCCATTTCTTCTTGCCTGTTCATGACATCCGATTATTCATTAACTTAACCCATTTTTTTTCTCCTTTTTGTTTAGTTTGACTCATCTGTGTGATGATTCCTCATTCATTCATTGCTTGTCTGAACCAAAACCATCGACCTATCTTCTCTTCCTCCCTTGCAGAGCTGTGTAGACCATAAAGAGTTCAAACGCTGTGGGCCCTTTGACCCTTATATTAATGCCAAGGTGTGTACACAGTGCTGTCAAAAACAACATTTCCTCCTGAAGTGTTTCCTTGCTTTACTGCTGTGCTGACCTGCTGTGCTTGTTGCTGCTGCTGTATGGGGGTCAGGGGTCCTCTGCTGCTCAGCTATCAGGTGCTTTTATGCTTAGTCAGTACATGTTGATGTCTGCTATCTGTGGCTTTTCACACCATGTCTTAAATCAAGCTGCATTTTGTTGGAATGTTATGGTCAAAGTTGGCATGTTTTATTTTACACTATGTTACAAATTGTTTCTCAATCACATTCAAAATATTGCATCATATTTAAAAAAGAAAACTGAATGTCTTTAGAGCTGTAGGTGACTCTAATAGACCAAAGTGAACAAGTACGTATTTCTTTATTACTGGTCAGTTGGCTGCTGGTTCAATGTGTATTTTATAGAGATTTTGTCTGATAGACTAGTACTTGTAAAGTGTAAGAAAAATGTTTAAATGGTTTTCAATATTTGTGGTGTTACGTTAGGAAGCCAGCAATAGTTGGTGTTTAGAGATCAACTTTCTTAACAGACCAGCAAGTTTAAGTGTCTTTGTTTTCAATACTATTTTCATTTTGGATTTTTTGGGAGGTGATCAGTGCTGTTGTTACATATATCCTTCAAAAATGTAAGAAACCCCATCTCCATATGTACTTTTTTTCCATATACAAACAGGTGGAAGATCAAAGTTTAGTCGTAAATAAAATATAGTTAACACCATCTTCACTGCAGAGCATCTCCATATACAAACAGGTGGAAGACTAAAGTTAAGTCAAAAAAAGATCCAAATAAAATATACACCATCTTCACTGCAGTGCATGTTGGTTGCAGTATCATGCTGTGGGCATTCTTGGTCAGAGCAGATAGCCAGATGAATGGCAATCCTGTAAGAAAGCCTGTCAGATCTACAAAAGGTGGTTCTACAATGTCTTCAGACAGGCGGACTGAAGAAGGCATCATTCGCTTTTCAGGTTATTTGTAAAAGGCAAAGAAGGAAACTATATTTTTTCTTGTACTTAAAAACAACATGCAATATGTTTCTGTTGGTTTATCACATAAAAAGTCTTTGGGAGATGAAACAATTCTAAAAGTTTCAAGGGCATGAAAACTCTTCCAGGGTATTGTATCTGTGAGATATTCAGATGGTTAGCAATACATTTTGTTGTGTCCTGTTTTTACTATAAGTTCTTACAACAAAATAGCAGGGAATGGTATTGCTTTTGTACAGCCATTTCTGATCGTTGCTGATTTTCCTTCTCTGCTTGACACTAAAACTGTTGCAAACCTGATTTAAAACCTGGAGATTCTGATTCAGCTCTTATTGTCAGTAAACAATCTGTTGTTTTGGGGGAAATAAAAAGTCAATCCCACCTCTGTTTATAACAAAAACATTCATTAGGATAAATTCTGTTAAATTTTTCATAACCAGAAATTTTACAAACAGCTCAATTTGTCTTTTTTAAGTCAGAGTGATACTAAGCAAATTGACAATGTTTTGACAATAACTGTCAATCTGTCAGCCAAATTTTTTAATAATCTAATTGACTTATTTTCTTCTATGAAACCAATTATCATGATTAGTTTCTATTTTGTCTTTTTATTTATGAATATGAGCATTAAATGCATACAACAAAATATGATATAAGCAGGCCATGCCATTTCTGGTATGACAAAAATTGATTTTTTAAGCCCCAAGTGCAAAATATTATGTGACTAAACTGGAAATAAACTCAAGTCATAAGAGAACCTCTTAATGAAAAAGACCATGTTTCTACTGTACCCTCTGTTTATAATCTAATAAGAAAGGAATCCTGTAAGAAAGCCTGTCAGATCTGTGAAATACTAATGAATTGTACCCACTATCTGTTTGTTGTATTTATGAATTTGGTCTAAATTAGGTTAATTTATATATCAAATCAATCTACACAGCTAAATATGATTCAAAGAGGAAAAAGTTAAACTAATTTGGTCAACTAGATAAAAAGTCTGGACTTTAACACCTGCAGGCACAGCTTTCATCAATCATTTCCATAAACGCGTACAGACAACATATCTAACAGATAGTATTTAGCATCTTCACAACGATCATCATGGTTTTGTCTTTTTTGTCAGCTCATCAGCAGCTGCTGCCTCTTATCTGCCGCGTCTTATCATATGTAACGCCTGTCCTGCTGTGGTTCCCAACCGAACCTTTCACAGCGTCCAAAGCTCCATTTTATTGTTGCCTTTGTTCAAATGCTGCAGTATGTTAGACCACGCTGAAAAACGTAGGTCGTTTATGTAAAGCAGACTCTTTATCAGGCATTTTTGTGTTACAGCTATTGTTTTGACCATTCCAATGCATGACTGGCACTGAACAAACCCGACATACACAACATGGTTCCATGCATAGACAAACACGCACACGCATACACATACATACATACACACTCTCAGTGGTTTGAAGGAAAACAAATGTAGCTGTTATTTATAAGTTTGGGAAAATGAATGATTTGAAATCCTTTGACTGACTAAAATATTAATATTTGATGGCTTCCTATAGTTTGTGTCATCAATTTCTTCTTACTTAATAGTATATGTTTGCATTCTTTCATTGACATCTTTTTTGTGTGAAATAAGCACACAAAAAAGATGTGTAAATTCCTTGATTAGTGGTTCTTTTGACAACAACTAAATTTACTGAAAACAGTAATGAAAAAAAAAAAATCCACTAGGACTCAAAAGCTTACGCACTTAATTGAGGCGGTTTTGTTTTTACCTCTGTTTCAAAAATTGCCTGTTTAGAAAGGTGGAATTAACTTTTGTGACTTTCATAATTTTTTTTCCTGTTATTTTTCAAAACTGGATCACTACAGCTGTAGCACTTTTATTTCAGTTCTTTTTTCTGACCTTAAATTCTCACAAAGCCATCTTGCTTTTCCGGTCATGAAAACTATAGTAGTAGTCATAGATTTATTCAGTTTTACACTGGTGTGCTTTATGCGTGCCTAATCATCCAGAGTCCAGCTATTTGAAAAATGTTTCTCTGTTAAAAGTTCTAATGAGTAACAGAGGAAATGGCTGAAGTGTTTTAGATTAGTATGTCAGAGAGTTAAGGAGCCGTTCATTGTTTGTGTTGGAGGGAATAGGAATAGAATTGCCAACTTTTACATGCAGAGTAGATGAAAATTGAAAAAGGTTAAAAGCAGCTTTATTGGCAGTTTGATGCATATGCCAGACAGCGGAGTTGAAATTTAGATTCTTCCCATTCCATGGTGCAGCACACAGTAACATCTAAAAGAAAGCATCATTACAACAAATGACATTCTTTTCATGGTCTGAATTTCTCCAAACCTAGGAGTCTGCAACCTTTGCAATCCTAAAAAAATATAAATATCTTATTCGACCTGCTTGTTTTGTGATTTAAAAATTCAGTTTTGCTTGTGTTTTAGTTTGTAGAGAAAAGAAAAACACCAGCCTTTTCAAAAAGAAAATTAATACATTTTATCAAATAGAAAATTTTATGTTTGTTGAAAATTAAGGGGGGAAAGCACAAAGTTTGTAACATGGTTTCAAAGAGAGATGACTGATCAAATGATTCTTTGTACATTTAACTTTGACAGGCTTTCTGTCACACTAAAAAAACCTCTGCATGACAGATGCACTAAATTGACCAGAGATCAGTTCTTAATGACAATTGGTAGGTCAAATACTGAAAAATCTGAATTATTTTGTTCTCCCTGCAGACATTAGATGTATCAAAATGTAGAAATTCCACCATTTTCTCTCAACCAGCTAACTGTCTTTGATTTACAAAAAAAAAATCTGAAAATTTTTTGGGGGGCAATAAAGATGTATTAAGGATAATATTGTAATTCCTTAATTTTCTGTTGAGTTTAACTTGAGTGTTTATATGGGTGACCTAAACACCAACATTGGAGACCCATCTTCTAACCTTTTATTGTGATGGACTCCCTCACAGACTGAAATTTCGTATTATTCCTCGATGCTCCTCACTTCAGCTGTGGTTCATTTTCTCAGGTTGATGCTGAGGGAAGCCCCAGGTAAATCGCTTGTGCCTGACACTCTGGCCCTCACAGTCAGGACAGCTAACGATGTGTGTGTGTTTGGTCCATGTTTTTTTTTTTTTTTTTTCCTGCAGGTTGAGCTAGAGACTCGGTCAGGCATGTAGAGAAAGCTATTTTTATACGTTGTCACATCCACATCCCCCCCCAACTAATCTTCTTAGCTTTTGACTGGGAATGCTGTCTCAATGTAATGCTGCTGCACTGTTTGACAGGGTGGGAATATACTTCTGCTTGTTTTATTTTTTCGCACTTAGCCAAACTATTTGATTCACCAGTGACTGAAACTAAAATTCTGTTTTAGTTTTTAATGTCATTAGGGTATTATAGGTTGAATTATGAATAAATTCTCTGGCCTGTTGTAGTTGATGGCATCATGTGACCAAGGGGATGGAGCATCATGCTGCAGGATCAGAGCAACATCTCATGTGGAGGAACAGGATGGGAGATTTCCAGGGTAGCAGTCTCTTTACATCAGCATCAAAGAGAAATTGCCATGCATTGCCTGTCTGTGTAAGTGTATGAGGTGTCTGCGTGTGTGTGTGTGTGTGTGTGTGGGCGTGTGTGTGTGTGTGTATATATGTATAGGGGGTTTGTGCCTCTTTTCTCCTCCCACCTCTCAGTATGTTGAGCTGTCTCTGCTGAGGAGAAGGAGAGATAGAATGTTGTCATGGTAACAGTGGTATGGTATATTGGTCCAACAGTAGTGGCCAGTGATCTGGTGGCATTATGGTGTGTTTCTGCTGGCTGAAAGTGAAGACAGGTACGTGAAGGGTCACTGGTCCTCGAGAAATCTGCTTGCAGTGGGTCAATTTATCTGTTGCTCTGGTCCTGGAACCTGTTAGTCTGATGTTTATTCATTACTTAGAGCTGCTGTTTCCTGCTTATTGTTCATTTTGAAAAAGAAAAAAAAAAAAAAAAAATTAAAAATGTTGGTTGCATGAAATGCATTTTATTATTTTTTCATTTTATCTTCTGTCTTAAAATATATAATTTTCTATATTTACTGTTTGCATTGGCTGAACTCCTATCTGCTATGTAGGTCATGCATTTAACACAGTTTAAGTTGGTGATTTCCATCCTGGTAGTGGTTCACGTGACCAGGAGTCTAGCCTTCGGAGTGAAAGTAAGAGGTGAAACATCTCTGACCATGTCAGAAATGCTCTCACCATGTTTGCGGTTTTAACAGACAGAGGGAATAGTCGCTGAAGTCATGTCAGCATGTTCATTCTTGTTCATCCCATTATCAAGAACAGCAGAGTTTCCCTTCTTTCCTCCGGCCGAAGTGTGTTTGCAGGCTGACGGCGCTTTCTTTTACGCTGTCACTAAAGTGTCCAGCTCTGCCCTCATGAACACATCACACTTCTCCTTTGACGTCTCCTGCCTGCCCCATCTCCAGAGTCTGCCCTCATTTATGTTGCAGCAAAGAGAGGTCAACGAGGGAAACCTCTTATTTTGCTACAGTCATCATTTTCCCACAGCAGATTTTAGGGGCTCTCTTCAGTGTCAGTCTGTTTAATTTGTAACCCAAGGAAAAACGATTCAGAGCACGAATATAATCTACTGTAACAACCTAAAAGCTTCTGAATTATACAGCGTCTCTTAATTAAATCAACAGTGAACGACTATGAAAGAATCAATTAGTTTTATGGTAAAAATTTAAAAAAAAAAATGTCACCTACTAACAGAATTACAGTCTATGGCAGGGAGCCATAGATAGACATCCATCTCATTACAGGCTTGTTTACTCAGGAATTCCTTGACTGCCTTTAAATAAAGATCCTTTAGAAGAGTCCAGAAATTTCCAATGTAATTATCCAAAGTACAAGGTGATTTGATGACACTTGTTTTTCTTAAGAAAGCAGTCCATAACCAGTGTTGAAATAATTAAAAAAAATCTTCCTCGCCATTATATCAAACACTTCAGGTTATAAACATGATACATTTTTTATTCTGTGCTTTTAAAGGCTAAAGAGGGGCGGTCATTGAGAGTTTGCCATAAACGTTTTAAGACAGGAGTACATAATTAAAAGGTGGAAGTAAGTAAAAAAAGACACTCTTTGTAAAGGTTTGAGGAAACCATCATGTTTACCAGATTTGTAAGATGTAAGCAAAAACTAGCAGGGTTAGAGAAAGCAGGAAAAGGCCATGCATTGAGCTTTATCAGCCCTTTGGCATACTAGCTGTAACAGCTGCTCACCCCACCCTCCACCCAGCACTACTACTACAACCACCAGGGGCCAAGCTGATGTAACCGCTGCCAGCCTGCACGTCACGTGACCGGGGTCGCCAGTCAAACCATGTTGCCATCTTGCAGCCTGGGGATGTGTGTATCAGCCTCCTCCCTCCCTGCCTCTCCGCCTGCCTCCCCTCCCTCTGTACAACACTCTGCAGAGTTATAACACAACGGAGTTTAATCTCCAGATGCTCCATAGTAGGTGAGGGGTGGGTTCATCAATCATTATCAGTGGAGATGGTAATCGCCACTTGTCTGATATGCACTGAGGTCTAAATCAGATTTTCTACTTGCTGCTGAATGACAGCAGAGAGAGAATTTTCATAAGGATCTACTACTGTCCAGGAAGCTTTAGCGACGCCATATAACTCCAATCTCTTTCCCAGCAAGGCTGTTAGTCAGAGGTGCCACTTTGTTTAATGGCCTTCGGAGCTCAGTCTTGTTAGAGCATGATGGTTTGATGTCTCACATGGTTTATGACAGTATGGAGGAAATGAGGCTCATCCTGGTCTTATTGAGCAATCTTGGCACTATACCCTATGGTATTATGCTGGAAGCCTCTGAATCCAACTTATATAACAATGTATGTGTTATACAAAAATATTCGTTGTTATGGGTTCATGCTGCAGAATTCAAATCGGTGTAGTTGCAGCTTACTGAATTTTAAACGAATACAATTTTTTTTCATTTTTTTTTTTTCATATTTATACCTTCGTGTGAATCTGCATGCTTCTATTTATCTGTCACCCTGCTGCTGGTGCAGCTGATTTTCCCCACTAAGGGACACAGGAGGTTTCTGTCCTATAGTATTATTTATTGTGCTTTTGATAGTATTGTTTTGTGTTCTGTTTATATTACTTATGGATATTAATATGACCCCTCTGCAGTGATTAATACATTTTTTTCCCTTCATTTCAACAATCTTAAGATTTGTTTTGCTGCTTCATCTGGAACAAACATCACTAAATATAACAATGGCATACACAGAGTACATGTATGGATTCTAAATAATTTATCTAAATTTCTTTCCATGCACTTTACAATCTGACATTTGAACGATGATACATTTTCCATATATTGTGCAGCCTTAGTCTTAACCCTCATTAGTCAAAAAGTTGTAAAAGAAATTTAAGTGAGCTGTTGCAAGGGAACTTCTATTGTCAAATACCAGATTGTGACAGCCTTCATTTTCCTTCACATACTTGAGGATCTTTTCTGCTTTCTAAATAAGGAGCCACGTATAGTATCTTAGGCTTCATTTATTTATGTGATTTTCTATCCATTCTGAAATCGTGATCATATTTAAACATTAATAGAGGTATATAAACGTAAATACTACAAACTGAAAATTTTGCAAATGCAAATTCAACAGGACTTCTACATACATAACTGCACATGAATATATTTTATGGGAATTCTCAATATGGATGTGTTACACTTAAGTTAATGACTCAGTAAATTGAGTCATTACCAAAACTTGTTTTGCAGCCTAATATTTTGCACCCTGTAAGTCACAGGATCACATTTACTGTCAGCGATGCAATATTCATACCTAAGCGTCGCAGGTGTTTGGGACTAACTCAGCTCTGAATGGGGGGGAAAAGGCCGTTGTGTGAATAACATGTTGAGCATCTCTTACATCAAAGGAGGCCTGGCTCAGTGTTCCATGTCTCCCATCAGTGAGTCACACGACCAGTCAGCCATGTTTAATGTGATCAGCTGCTGGCCGACACATCGCCGCTCTGCCTTGACTATCACATTGGCAGGGAGACACGTGATCCAATGATCCAAAGCTCTGCGATCAATGCTCAAGTTCGGTTCGTGTTGTTTTTGGAGTTTTGTGTCGCTGTATGATTTAGTAAGGAAATGTAATTCAGCTCTTGGGATGTTCTGTAGAAATCACTAGAGGCTAAACGTGTCCACATTGGATTAAACTCCAATTCCCTCAACATTTTGTATTTATCTTCATTGAAGCCATAAAAAGCCTGAAAAAAAAACCCTTCCGTGTTAGATTGACTTGGATTACTACTCAGGCAGAAGATGTTCGTATTGGAGGAAGTGATTCATGCTGATGTAATCAAAGCATCCAAGTCATCTAAAAGCTCAGAGTAAATCTCTTCAAAAAGCTGTGACAAATGCTCAGTGGTGTGTCACAGATGAAACCCAGTGTACTATTTTCACCATTTGATTTGAGTATAAAATCTTACAAATTGTAACTCCAGCTGAGGGGATCCACTCAGGCTGTGAAAATCACAGTCTGTCTCATTTCCCTCTGTCTTCTCTGCAAAAACACAAAATCTAACCAAGTATTTTGTGGCCTAGTTTCTAAAGCAAGTATTTTAAATAAGACAAAACTTTTCAGCAAGATATAGGAGCTTAAGTTAATAATGCCATAATACTGATTAAAAAGTTCTTGTTCTACTGGCAGATTATTTCACTTGTAACGAGACACTTTTCCTGTTATAAGTGAACTAGTATTATTTTGTGTGTGTGTTTTTGAGGTGTTCTCCTTTGATAGGCAGGTGTTGATAAGTTTCTCAAAGAAGTACCTCTTTTTCTTTAGATCAATCTGACCTTCCTTAACCAGTACTCTTTCTTCCTCTTTACCTGCATAGGAACATCCCTACTGGGTCCATCTTATGCCACGGTTTTGTCAAAGTATCATTCAATGAGTGGGTAACACCTGTCCTATAAACCGCGTCCTTAGTCCCCCTCTGCTCCCCTTCGTGGCCTGCTTACAGTGGCACAGCTGGCCTGCTCCTCTGAGAGTCACCCAAACTGGCATCGTACATGTCCATGTGGGGTTTTCTCACACCAGCTGTCGGGCCTTTGAAGGTAGCTCTGTATGTCTGGAATGACTGCCACTCAAAGCATGTGGCTCCACAACGGCAGGAATTTTTTGCCACGCCCAACAGTTGACAACATATTTCAATAAGAACAGTAGGGCCATAGAGATCATTTTCCAGATAATCAGGAAACATTTTGCAACGCTTTACTTTTTTGTTTTGTTTGATTTTTTTACTGCTTGTTTGCCAAAAACAAATAAACAAACAAAGACAATCTCTTTAATTCAGACCTGTCTATCTATTCTCTCACTGCTGGGATTGTTGATTGAATTGTGTTGCCCCCTGCTGGCTGCTCATGTTAAGGATCACCAGCAGGCCTGGAGGTTCTCATGTCTAATGGACATCGATCTTACCGCTACATGCAAGTCATTAGATCCAATCTACACCATTTAGTGAGTTAATGTTGTAATCAGTGCTTTTAATTGCTGCTCAGTCCACTCGCCTGTTTGCTTCACAGATAATTTAAAGTCCTAAATAATCTTTTCCTTTGAGACAAAATGAACTATGACTGTGTGGACAGATTTTTTTTTTGTTGCTTTTAAGGAGGAATCCTCTGGCTGTTTACTTTCTCATCCAATGAATCAGCTGCATTATGCAATATGTACAATTGTTGAGGTTCCTTAAGATGACAGTTTAAAGGTTTTTTTTATTGGCTCTCCTGTCAAAGATGTGAGAAAGTGGGGAGAAAAAAAAAAAAAAAACCTTTGTGAAAAAGTCTAGACACCACCGTAGGTGTGTAGAGTACCCAAAAAATTGTACTGAAGAAAGGGTAGGAATACTTCAACATAGCCATACAAGAAATGACTCCAGTAATAGTAAAAAGTATTTTGTAAAAAGGCTACGCAGGTACTTATTTAATATTTAAAAGTTGCATCATCAGACGGACCAAAACATAATGTTATGTGTAAATGTTGAAATTTTAAGAGTCAAAATAAAAACTTAGTCATATAAATGACATAATTACAAATGAACAAAATCAGGCAAAGTAAGCATTTTTCCAAATAAATTTGGTTCAATATAAAATTCATAAAACACTAACAAAACCCACAGGTGTTTGTCTGTCTGGTGAATTTTTGGTTAGAACAAGCTTGTTCTTCATGCAGTGAAGCTGTTCGAAGCATAAAGTACAACATAGTAGAAATACTACTGAAAGTACTATTTTTTCCCTCAAAACTTACTCAAGTAAATCTGTGAAACCAGTTCCTACCAAACTCTGGACACCACTGCTTTAAACAAACCTCTGAAGGCTGAGCAGAATAGGAGAGTAAAGAAGGGAGGACCCAGGATGATCCAGGGAATGTGCCGATTAATGGTCCAGCCACTATACTGCTTAAAAGACACAGACATTCATGAACCTGAACAGCAAGACCAGCTAGGAAAAGTGCCTCATTCCTTAGTGTGTTCTGATCCCTCGTCTCTTTTTATTCCAACCTGTCTGTTCGCACCCTGCTGCCCCAGGCAGTTGTCCCCACTACCTTCCTTCATTAGTCCATGCATGTGGTCTGAGTGAAGCTTCTCCCGACTCTACCTCCAGGTTTTCCGTGGGTTTCCTTAGGGTTGTCACTTTTTTAACAACCTTTTTATTCTACTGCTGTGGAGGGCTTTGCATCTTCCATTGTGTGTGTGTGTTACTTTTCCCTCAAGTCTCACTGTTCTGCCTGACGTCCCAACAGAACAACGACAACGAGACGCCGCTGCACTGTGCCGCCCAGTACGGCCACACCCAGGTGGTGCGCCTGCTGTTAGACGAACTGACGGACCCCACCATGAGGAACTACAAGTTCGAGACCCCATTGGATCTGGCCGCACTGTACGGTCGTCTGGAGGTGGTCAAGCTGCTGCTCAGCGCCCACCCCAACCTGCTCAGCTGCAACACAAAGAAACACACACCTCTGCACCTGGCCTCTCGGAACGGACACCTGTCTGTGGTGGAGGTGCTGCTGGATGCTGGCATGGACATCAACTATGAGGTATGTTCTGCATTTTTTTTTTTTTTTTTTTTTTTTACCACCACATGTGTGGCAGCTTCTCTTTTCAAATGTTTCTTAATAAATTAGATCATGTTGTGCAAGTTCTCCCTCTAAAGCCCCTAGATTTAAAAAAAAAAAAAAAACTCCTAATCTCTCAGGTTGCATATGAACCATTATGATATGAGTTCAGAGCCAATCTTTCTCCTGGTGGTGAAGCCTCAGGCTGTGTCTCAGGATCACACTGTGACTCCCATCTGCCTGGATTGACTTCCCCCTCCTTTCCTTTTAAAGTCAAGGATTTTGGATCTGTTTAGAATCCTCCAGGCTCTAGCATCCTGCAGGTTTCAATTAGCACAGCCCTGTGAGCTGGAAAATGATCCACTTTTACTTTTCAACCACATAATTGTCTTTAAACTTCAAATTGGTTGGTTGACAGTAAAATCTGGTTGTTGCCAGACATGGTTTGTATTACTCAACTCTTGTTGCTGTAACTAGGCTGGTTGACTCAACTGGGGAATGAAGGAAGTAAACTCCTTATTTTTCATATTGCATTTGAATGTCAGATTTAGATGGTTGAATTTCTTCTTTTTTTCCTTCCTCTTATGAGCTTTTTTTCCCCCGCCATACAGACAGAGAAAGGCAGTGCCCTCCACGAAGCCGCCTTGTTTGGGAAGAGAGCCGTGGTACAGAAACTACTCAGTGCAGGTTGGTGTTCATAATCCATACAGTTCATAAAAATGCATTATTACCTTTTCATTATTATTAAATAAAACGGTAAGTGAAATTACATTTTCATTTATTGTCTTGTTCTAACAAACTTCAGTTTATTTTATGGGGATTTTATGTGAAACGACAACTCAAAGAAGAGCAGAATTGGGAAGTGGTCTGAAACATGGTCTGATCATTTTTCAGACCATTTACAAATAAAAAAACTGAGCTTTGTTGTGCATTTGTATCCAGTACATGTCACTCAAAACAAAGTCAAGCTGCCTTGAAATTAATTAGCAATAAACAGTGTTCACATGTGTTTTATTTAAGTTCAGTATAAAACCAGATGTTGTGTAAAGGACTGAAATGTTTTTTTTAGTGAACAAAGAAAATCCTCAAGACCAAAGAACACAGCAGATGGATCAGACATAAAGTTTTGAAGAGATGTAAAGCTGGGTTTAGTTATAAAACTATAGCCAAGCTTTAATGTAAACTTTAAAAAATTTAAACCTTCAGAAGAATGTCCATCCACATAAACTGACAGACAAGTAGAGCATCAATCAAAGAAGCTATAGGGGTTACAGTAACTCTAGTAGAAATATACAATCTCTGCGGAGGATTCTGTTGACAAACCAACTCTCATTTATGCACTTCACTAATCTTGCCTTTACTGAAGAGTAGCAAGAAGGAAGCCATTTGTAGAAGAAACTCTTGCCTTGCCTTGCTGAAAACTCAAGTCTTGCAGTTTTCAGCAAGGCATGTATGGGGAAACACCAACGTTTGGAAGAATATTTGAATATTTTACTTGCTGGCCTACATTCAAAACTAACAGTTCACATTACCCTGGTGGTGGCAGGACCATGCTGTGGTGTCCTTCAGCATGGACAGAAAATCTGGTCGGAAGTGATGGGAAGATAAATGGAACTAAACACAAGGCAGTTCAGGAAGAAAACCAAAACCACAACCCTAAACAATCAGCTGATGGTTTCAGTCAAGATATAAATATGTTAAGTTAAAGTTCCAACCTAAAGCCTAATCAAAATCTGAAAATTGATTTCCACTTGCAGTTATGGACTACTTGGAGTTTCTCAAACATAATCCAAACCAAATGAAAGTTTGTGGCATACTAAGATAACAAAATGTGAACAAGCTAAAAGAGTGAATTTATTGTTTTTACAGGTATCGATGTAAATATTTTTGACCAAAAGGGACTGACAGCGCTGGATACTGTCAAAGACATGCCATCCCAGAAAAGCAGAGAAATAGCTGCACTCATCCTGGGTAAAGTCCAAATGTGCAACAGAGAGATGCAGGGAAAGTACCGTTTGATTTCACTGTGATATAATCTTCTATTTGCTATAGAGCACAAGACTGGAAAACCCCCGGACATTGAACTTCCTCCTCCGCCCATTCCTCCGCCTCAGGAGAGCCCCAGCCCGAGGAAGAAAGGTGAGATTTTATCAAAATGTTCTCAGAAAACATGGTGCTTCTGTTTTAGCAGCATAGCAGTTTAAAATAATTCCAACTTGTCCTCCAGGTAATCTGGACAAAGTGACGGAGCTCATATCAGGGCTGGCCCTGGGGCCCGAGGAGGAGAGCCCCTATGAAGCTCTGTTTGAAGCCACATCATGCCACTCTTTAGACAGCCTCACTAGTGGCAAGTCCTCCGACAGGGACTCAGGACGGCCAGACAGTGAAGTTGGCAAGGTTGGCATTATTGCAGCTGATCCCACCGTCACACTAACACAAAATAAAACAGCACACACACGTTTATAAGTCCAAAACCTCCACTAGAGGGAGATGATTCTTCACTTTGTGTCTAACTGAGCTTATGAACATCCTGTGAATGGTTCTGTTAACATCACTATTTTAATTGTATACTCCTTAGCAATTATCTTGAATAAAAACGATAGTTTCCAAATATTACAAGACAATGTATTTTTTATTTTTTTTTACAGAAAGATCGTGTTACTCACTCATCACATGTTGCCCCAGGTCATGAAGAAGAGATGAGCTCAGAGGTATGGTGAATTGTAGTTTAACACCTTCACTTTTTTTATATGATCTGTATTTGCATATGTACATAATAATCATAAAAATATGTTTGAACAAGTTATAGTAAATATAATCAGAATTAAAAACAATGATTAAGAGGAAATCTTTGATTCTTTTACATATTTGAAAGTGTTATCAAGTGTACATGTATGAAATCCCACCTCCTAGCTATAGTATTGTCTGCATAAAATGAATAAACATTCTCAACAAAAGCCAGTGACCGTCACAACTCCCTAAAACCTTCACTTCATGAGCATCATGTTTTTCTACCATAATTTAAACTTCCGCAATGCACTATTTTGAAAATAACATTTGTCGAAAATGTGAATTTTATTCTGGTTTTATTCTTTAGTGAAAACTTGATATGCTTTATCTGTGTCAGGCTTTCAGTTGAGTTTTTTGTCTAATGAAAGCCCAAAGGATTTGTTTTCAGCTGCTTTCTCAAAATTGATCCCATCTCTTCATAGCTGTTTTTGAATATTTGTTTTTTGGTTAACAGGTGCCATCATTTTATTTATTTCCAAGTAATAATTTATTTCTGTTAAACCAGGTTTTCTGTTTTTTAGCCTTAAGTAGCTAATTAATATTTTCCCTTAACATAAATAATCAGTATAATCAGGATGCAGAACAAACCTTTATTCTGCATGCAGTTGAATAACTTCATGCACAGCTATTTAATGATACATAGTAAATATATTTGGGTCCAATACTGACCTCTGGGTGACTCCAAGAACAACATGAAGAGAAATATATTAATATCTCTGGCAAATGGAACAAACTTCAGAACAATTTATTCTTCTGTTCGCTTCATGATCAGCTGGAAGCTCAGCTGGTAATTTCCCCCAATATCTGTGTCATTTAGATACAACACATCACACCTTCTCAAGAGTTCTGTTTTCTTTTTTCTGTAGGTTCTTTATTTAGGTAGTAGCACCGATCAGAGGAGAGAGCCAGCAGAGGTACAGGAGGATCACACATACGAGTTGCTGCTGACCGCAGAAACCAAAGTCCCACCGCCCAATCTGGAGTCCCAGTCCAATAAAGGTAATTGTGAGCTTTTAGTCTAATCCAGAGGGAGGAAGATTGGAAGATTAAATCTACTTTCCCCATTAGTTTGTTGATGTTTAAGTGGTATGTTTGTGCTCAGTTTTTTTGGGGAACATTTCAGAAGTTTGTTTACTCTGTTTAATTCAAGATCTCTTGCAATTGTGTGAGCCAGGATGCATCTTTATTCAGATCAGCAACCACAATATATGTAACCTTTTGAATTTGCACAAAGTATGAAACAGAAAACCGTCTGGCTCACCTGCACCTAACCATTTGTACAATGTCCCCAGTTTGAGTGTAATTGTGTTTCTGCTATCACGGTGTTTAAAAAAAATAAAGGAACATCATTTTTGAGCTGAACAGTTGAGTAAGTAGTTTTTCTATCTGCTTTAGAACCATTTTATCATCTATGCACTCTGCTCAGCTGGCAGTTCGATCAATGTAAACGCAGACTGACATGCAGATAATGTCACTATGCATAAAACATATTTCATTTCCGTTATGCTCTGCATAAAGTTTCTTCTGACAGTCAGAACTAGAGGTACTCTGTATTTTAGAATAAATCCTCCTTTCTTACTCTGTTTTCTGCCTCCTCAGATGAGAATGCCACTACACAGTCTTCCAACAGTATCCTACCTCAGGTAATGATTTTGCCTACCATCGTTTTTCCGTGCTTAACGTTTTCCCTCTGCATACAACATGTACTCAATTTTGCTTTAATAAAATGGGGCCTGTCTTGCTTTATATCATGTCTGGGAAAAGTCTTGAAAAACAAATATATTGAGACTTGGATATTAACAACTCCTAGATTACAACTATGTAGCAGCAGGCTGTACTGGAAAAATAGAAAAGTTTCCTTGCCACAACAGCTACCCTGTTGCAATGTTTCCTAATTTGTTAGATATGGCAAATGATAAAATAAATTTTGTTATTTTTCCAAGATTACACTTCTATGCCAAATTATTTTTTAACATTTTCTTCTTGTAAAGGATTTATGACAACTTGGTTTTAGTTTTTAAGGAACTTTACCACCATACTGCTTCATCTTGCACAACTTTTGTGCTGCACAGAACAACTTTTTCTAAATCTTATTATGGCACGGAAACCTGAATGCATTCTACTTACATAATTTGCTAAAGCTTATTGCAGTCCAACAATGATGCATTGTTTCAATGAGTGTTAAAGCCATAAGAAGTTTTGAAAATATCTCTTGGTGCAAAAACTTTATACCTTTCTGCCACTCTAAAATGGTACAGAACAAGAGTAAGCTTTAATCTGTCTTAAAATGAAAAATTAAACATTTATTAGCAGAGCTGAGACCAGACCTTCTTCCACTGAAAGAGCCATACAATTTAAATGTAACCTTTTCATGTCAAGATAATTGCTAACCTCTTGTTAAAAGACCAAGTCATGTCCTCAGATGGAGAAGAATTGAACTCAGTATGTGAGACCCCTTGATTTATTACATTGATAGTATTAATCCCAGTTTTAATCATTCAGGTAACATGTTCTGCTTGTTGTTGCCACTCAGCTACAGCCCCATCTGCTCCTCATAATATAGATGTGTCTTCAGCTGTCTGGTGTCATCGGTTCTTAAATCGGTCCTGTAAGCTCATCATTATATTACGATGATGTATTTAATGTTAGGACAGGGCGAGGATTAGTCTCTTACAGATAATATGATTGATTGCCCTCTGCACAGGAATTCTTTGAAAGTTAGCAGCCGTGACTAAACGTTTGATTGTATCTTCTTTTAGCGCAAATCCTCTGTGCCCCCCAATGACCTCAAACCCCCAAGTAAGACGGCAGACAGCCTACACCCTCTTGCCCAGATCGCTCCACGAGCACCAGGAGGTGAGTCCTCTGATTGTAGTTACCAAATAAGGCGCAACAGCCCTGGCTGTTTACTGCTGCGAGGGTAAGAAAAGATCCTCCCGACCCGCTGGACCTGAAAGCCACCAGCCAAGCACGTCGATGAAACCGGAGAGATGCATTTGAGTTTGATGCATTTGAGATGGGCTGGCTTGCATTAGGCTCACCGATGGAATGCACAATTGGCGTTCTCGGGCAGCAGAGCGGATTTTCCCCATTGGGAGCAAGCTGACTGATGTGCTCTGGCAAATGGGCAATGCTCCTTTCACTGCCAATATGAAACTGAATTCTTGATCAGATTGTGACATTCCGATCTGAGATCCACGTCTCGCCTTAAATCTGGATGTACTACTTTATCTGGGCGAGTGTGGAGCAGAGATGAGGATGAGGGATGTTGGATACATATGCAGCCTTGCAAAAATTTTCATATCCCTCAAACTTTTTGCTTTACTATTTGACATGTTACCTCATCAAAGTTTTATGTATTCCTTTTGGATTTTATAGAAACACAAAGTAACAGAGTGTAGGTTTTAGAAAGTATAATGGACACATGGTTTTCTCAGTTATTACAAGGTTGACACGTTAACATGGATTTAGCATTTTTAGCTGAAAGAATGTATAATAGAAATAATATTTGGAAATGTGAGGCTGATTGAATTTTTGTTTTTTCTGAACACTAGATTTTTCTGAAATTTAATGTTGATGGTGTTTATTATCAGTTAGTAAAAGAAGTTAATTCTTCCATAATTTTTAAGATTAATAATCCAGATCGGCAGCTGGCATCCCTACTTTCATCTTTAAATAGCTTTTGTGCTTCAGACTCATCATTGAAAGTTCATTCTACGTTTAGACCTAATCATTTAAAACTCAATGTAATTTGTGGGAGATACATTTGTTAGTTTAATCTTCTACATAATTGTTTTCAGTTAAAATACATTTGCAAACCATCCTAACTTCTCAGATGTCTTATCATGTTCTGTTAAGATTCTTGAACCTTTTTTTATATTAGAAGAGGAAGCAAAGGGAATCCAGGTTATAACAAGGTACAGAGGTATCTTTCCTCCTTCTGTTTCTGGTATTAAAGCCACAAAAAACACAAATTAACTCACTATTACAATGGTCCTGTATGTGATCTTTCTTCCTTTGTTGCCTTTTATGCAAGTTTTTGCTTCTTGTTTATATATTTTATAAGATGGGCCTTAGTTCCACTGCTCACCTGGATGTGTAGCTGCTGGTAAGGTTCATCTGTCTGACTTCAGGGAACAAACCACAGCTCTTGGTGTGGCTGGTGGAGGACATCTGCAGGATCAGCAATGTGACCGAGTTTATCTTCTGTCAAAAACACATTGCTGTTCTCAGCAGGAATGTTGTGGTTCCTAATAGATTTCCAGTGATACATGTTCTGTTTTTGGTGGTCCCAGAGGATGTACTGCACAGATAGTGATTCATAAACCTGGACTTGTACTGTACTGTTGTACACAGACACAAACAGTTTGGTCTATATGGATTTTTTGGTTGATTTGCAGCTTTTGGCCACTTGTTGCCGTATCATTCCAACCTACAGTTCCTGGTAGAAGTATTTATACCAGTTGGACATTTTTACAGTTTTTCACCGTACAACACAAAAAATAAAATCAATCATGTTTCTTTTTCTTTTTTACATATAAAAAAAGAAACATAAGTGTGGTTATTTGTGCCAAATAGCCTAAGATCTGTTACATTTGATAGAGATGCGCTGAGAACATGATTTTTAAAATCATTTCATGATTTAGAAGTGATTTCTAAATCATGAAATGGATTTAGAGCTGAACTTTGACTGGGCCATTCTAACACATTATTCTATGATGTAAACTGTCCTTTTACAGCTCTACAGTAGTTGCATGTTTAGGGTTTTTCTCTAAGTGAAAGGTTAATCTTTTCTCCAGTCATAAGTTCAGGATTGGTCTGGATTTTACACCACCAGATTTAACTGTAGGATAAAAGACACTCTTTGAAGAAATAAGTCTTATTTCATTAGACTTTCAGGAAAGGGGTAATTGTTATTTTTATTTCTTGCAGGAATTGTGAACAGAGGTCTTTAGTAGCTTTAATAACGTCCACATGTCTGAAGTGTCACAGTGACTAACTCAAATGAATGAATGTCTTTGAATTTAAACTAAAAACAGAGCACGTTTTTCCACTTTGGAACGATACAGATGGCCAGTGCTGCCTCCATACATGACATCATTAGTCAGATATTAGCGGGGTCGATGTTGCCATGTAAAACACACGTCCCACCTCTGCGGTGACCTCACCCTTGTGCTAAACACTGCTTTATCATCTGATTGTGTGTGTGTGTTTAACTCCCTGCCAGGGCTAACACCACGTGGGCCCTCTGGGTTCACACTGATGTGCTCATTGGGCGTTCACACTCCTCCAGCTGCCAAGGAGAGCGTGGGTGTTTGGTTGTGATTTCGATATGTGTACGGAACACTTGCTCACCCCTTACAACGAGCACACGCAAAAACTCCCCCACACACTCTTTTTCTGTGTGTCAGGGTGTTGTTCAGTTCACTCTCTCACTGCAAATGGTCCCTGAAACTGTACAGATGAACATCGGTGAGCTCAGTTGGATTCTGTTTATTTTAATCGAGTTTGTACGTTTTGTGTTGGACCGAAGCACGCCGACTGCACCGGGTTGTTTCTTTCCTGCGGTTCTGCTGCCCCAGATTCGCTGTCACCAAACACCCCGACCCTGTCACCCCAGCAGAGCCCACACACACACACACACACACACACATGCTCCCACAGCATGTGTCACTGCACTAATTATCAGGAGTCTGGCTGCTAGAGGATAGGGTGATTCAAATTTCCATTCCTGAGCCACCCTGAGGGTCTAGAATTAGAAGCCAGAAGACGCAGAGGACGGCCGGTGAAGGCATCAGACGGCGGCACGCATCGCTACATTAGAGAAGAGGATGACTGTAGAACCGGGTCCAGAACAGTGGGTTTTGTTCTCTTGGGGTTTGTTTGTTTCTCCAGAAGGCACAGTTGAGTTGTGGTAGATTTGATTGTGGGAAAAGAAGCTTAGGAAGCAGTAATTCCTTCAGGAGAAGGAGGGGGGAAAATCTAATTGTCTTTGCTTTCAATCTCTTTGAGAGTTTGCTATTCCGCTAAGGACTGCCACTGTAAGTTTTTCTCTTCATTTTATTGCGGCGTTAAATGTGTGTAGGTTTGCACAAAGAAATGATTTAGTGGTTTGGAGGGATTCCTAGCTGGGGAAGCTGACCTAACATCCTGGTTGACGTGAAGCAACTCACTGCGATGACTTGCTTCAACTCTCTGTTACAAAACGCAGGCAGCCTGTGATTGCTGTCAGACGGCTACAAGCTGGCTTTGGAATTCGCTCGTTTCTCCTGCCAACAAACGCCCTTTCCCTGTTCCGTCTCTTCTCTCTCCCTCTTCTTCCCTCCGTTACTCGTGGTAGGAAACAATTGCAGATCTGTTTCAGGGTTTGTGTGGGTGGTTTCTTATTAGCCTTCCTCTCTGGATCTGTTCTTCAGAGTGAAGTCCACTTTCTAGCTCTTTCAAGCTGCCTTTCTTCCTTTTTTTTTCTCCCCTCTGTGTTCAGATAACTCCCAGCCAAGCCAGGATCAGGCAGCAGGTGTCCCAGAGCAGTTCACTGGCCTCTTGCACGGATCCTCTCCCGTCGTCGACAGCCGTGAGGACGCCTTCAGTCTTCCAGGTGTTCTGCCGCCCAACCAAGGCCAGTCGGAAACAAGGAAACCCGCCAAAGGGAAAGAGGAGCCACCGGCTGCTTCGCGTTCCCCTTGCCGACCCAGCATGGCCGCCATCCTGACGGACTGCGATCCAAAAGCGATTTATGCCACTGTGAACAAGGAGCCCAGGGACGCCGCGGCGGGAGCAGGATCTGGCGTCAGGATGCGCCCTCCGGGCGACCTGAAGCTGGCCCGCAGCCTCTCCAAATCCGACTCTGACTTGCTCGTGTCGCCTCCCGGTGAGGAGGAAGGGGGGCTGGGGAACCGGAGCGAGTCTGTTTCTAACTGTAGCACCGGCAAAAAGAGGCTGGAGAAGTCTCCCTCCTTCACCTCAGAATGGGACGAGGTAAGCATCTGCTCTCAGAAAAGACTTTTTAATGCATATTATGGCTACGCATTGTTTGTTAACATATGAATAATCTTCTTAATTTG
The DNA here is from genome assembly GCA_903066815.1 of Brachyrhaphis roseni. Classification (NCBI taxonomy): domain Eukaryota; kingdom Metazoa; phylum Chordata; class Actinopteri; order Cyprinodontiformes; family Poeciliidae; genus Brachyrhaphis; species Brachyrhaphis roseni. The sequence goes on along the minus strand of CAEFZY010024596.1, from coordinate 59,906 downwards.
GAACTTGATTTAAATGGATAATTATACTACTTGTGTCTGTATTTCCTTGTCTGTCTTTGCTTTGTAAAGTTATACAGAGTTCAGCTTTTTTTATTCTGCTGTACAGATTAATTCAAACATCATCTGTAAACAGCAGCTTGATTAGCCACCTGTCGTGCTGCAAGGGGAGCTCAAACATCTTGAGATCAAACCTTCTGCAAACACAGCAGCTAATGCAAAATCTGTTTGCGCATGTAAATGATAAAACATTTAATATTTCCCAAGTTCTGAAGCGAAACATTTTCTCAAGCTACAATTTGATTGTACTTTCTCAGTCCTGACTCGTGTGGATTTTCCTAACCAAATATATCCCCCTTCTATCCATTCTGCACTTTAATGCTTTTTGTCTGGATGTGGTTAAAGAGCTAAAGAGAGCTTCTGTGAAAGAAGATTAGAGAAGGCAAGGCAAGAAGATGGGGATGAAATGAACAAGACGCTGAAAGGCAAAGACATAAAACAGAGATTTGGAACATGAGACTAAGAATATCAAAGACTCACATCAGCGCTTCAGTTCTTTCTGTGTAAAGAAAAGAGTCTAGTCCTTGTAGAGACATGGAAACCGTAAAGTAGAAAGTTCACAAGAAAAACATTAACCATACAAACTAAACTTTCTTTGAGGAAAAATTTTTCTTCAAGAGTTTTATTTATGGTTTATCAAAGATTTAGAGATAATAGCTATACTATTGCAGTTGGTTAAGTAATAAATTTTGATTTGAAAATGTCAAGTTTATGGGCCCTAATGCAGGAAAACTTGCATTAGCGCAAGTTTCTGTGCACCATTGTTCTAGAACAATTTCACATAATCTGCATAATCTGCGAGTTGTTTCCCAGTAATCACTCCTGAATTCTATAGAAAACGGCTAGGCTTTGGAGAACATGACTAGCAGAAATAGTCATGCATCTTGACCTAATATATGTTTTGTCACATTGCAGTGGTGATTTATGTGACTTCTTAACAAGTCTTTTCTGCAGGATTGCCCTATATTTACTCACCTCTATTTTCCTGTCACATTTCTAAGTATAAGCGGATTGTGATGTTTTAATATGTTTGCAAATAAGTCGTGTTCTTCATTTTCAGGAGATTATGGAACAGTTTTGTGAGATTTTCAAAATTTGGGATGATGTTTTGTAACCTAACTGCGTTAAACATTATCCCTGACCTGTTTGTTGTGTTTCCTGGTCTTTGTGATGCTGTTTGTTCAGAGATTATCTAACAAACATCTGTGGCAAATCTGCATAGTGTATCAAATCACAATAGTTATTGGCAGCACCAATGTGCACAGTATCACACACAAAAAGGGCTGTTTGCATGTAACATTTGGTTACCTTTAATTGTTTTGGAGCAATCCTTGTTTTAAAAAAAAACTATTTTACATAATCAGTTACGTCATGGCAATATATTCAACAATAAAATAGCAATGTTTTCTAAATAAGTGACTTCTGATGGCATTTAGTTTTAAGGATTTTGCAAGGCTACGTTGTTTTTTTTTTAATTTAAAAAAATAAGTCCATTGTGTATACATTACTATATGTGGAGCTAGATCAGGAACAGTAACGCACACATTCATACACATAGCTGAAAGAATACTTTATGTTGCAATGTTTTTGCTGCTGTGGACAAGTTTGTATCCAGGTTGCTGGACTACAGTGCAAACTGTAATCATCAATAGAGCTTTCTAATGGAGGCATGTTGAGACAGTCCAGCTGTTGGCGTCACTGTTGCTGCAGCATCATTTTTGTTTGCACTGACATAAACTGTTAATGTCCCCCCACTGTAGACATTACATTTAAATGTCTTATTTACTTCTCACTTGGGTGTGAATGTGAGTTTATTATTTGTCAGTGATAGATTGCCAGAAGCTACCTTACTGTAGCTGCAGTTCCCTGCGGGCTGATGGATTTCAGAGCTGCACGCCAGCCGCAGTGCAGCAGGCTGTTGCTGAAGAGGAGAAGGTGGTCTTTGAGGGGCATTTATGCACGACAGCAATTCGACCCAGTGTTTGCGCTGTCTGGAAATACTCATGTCAACACTTCCAACTTTAGTTACTCTGGGATGAACTCTGGCCAGTGGAAGGCTTTTTACAGGAAACACTTCCCTGTTCTGGACGTGAATTGTAAAATCTTGGCAGGGTGGCTCATTCCGACTTGTTGCACTGTCAAGGTAACCTTGTGCATTGCATTTTATATTGGTATGGATTTCAAAGGACATTTTCTCTTGATCTGAGTACTGGCAATGTTAAAGATTTAAAATAGAAAAGACAAAAGTGACCTTTGTTATTCTTGTGTGACAGGCCTCTGTGGAATCATAAAACACAGCTGTGTCTCTGGTCAACTCACGAGCTTTTCTGTTTAAATAAATTTCAGTTTAATTAGTTCTTAGCTGGAAATTTTGTAAAATAACTAATCATAAAATGGACACTTTTCCAAAAATATAGCTAATTATTTCATTTCAGGTGAGTAACAAACTCAAGATTTGGGGCTTTTCTGCATCATTTTTTTTGTATTATTAGCATTTCATCCACCTTTAATGGCTTGCTTTCTGATAGTTCACTGTAAAGCACAACTATATAGTTTCACAAACACTTCTCCTACATTGCCAGAGGGGATGTACTTTTTCGAAGAGCGTGACATAATTAAGGCATCCGTGTCATTATTTGGTTATTGGATGCCGCTGCTCCTCCCAGATACCCTCTGCAGCTAATAACATTCCTGAAGCCATCTTGTTGCTTTTATAATGACGCTTGTGCAAACATGAAGCCAGCCCACCAAGCACAGGAACTAGTGGGCTTGTAAAAGTTGCATAGAACAGAAGTCTTTGAACATTTCTGCCCTAATTATTTATTTATCCCACAAGTGTTTTTTGTACTCCAATAAATTGGCAGCACAACTGAATTGTTTTAGCATTATAGTAACAGTGAAGTAGAATGTAAACCTAAAATGTTAGTTTGTTTCTGTAGGGGAAAAAAATAATATGCCCCCATTGATGTCATGAACGTCAAGGCTCCTTGCTACGCTTCTCTGTTGCAACCTACAGATTGTGTTTGCGTGAAGCAGCCTGTCAGCCTCACCAACAGCTTTACATCTGCATGCATATGGCAGCAAGAGTGACTTTGAAATGTACAAGCTCTAAGCTGCAACGTACAAAATTTAAGCCTGCTGCCTGTGAAAGGAGGCTTTGAAGAAGCAAGCCACAGTGTTCAACTTTGTCCTTTCTGCTGGAAAAAGATACCATGATGTTTTTTCTCTCTCTCTCACTCTGTTTTTAATACAATTTTAAATGAAATGAGTGAATTATGGATTGGGTACAACTTTGGTAAGAAGAAAGTTTCTTCTCACATAAACATTGATTCAGGTGCATTTGAGGTCGGTACTCAAAATCCTCAAACATTTCCTGTATTTTTTTCTTTTAATCAAAGAGTAAAAGCCCTCATGTCAAGATGGAATCTTTTTAATATTTATATTTAGTGCTGAGGAATCTGTGAGGGAAGTTGTAAAAGTTTGATTGGATATAGCCGTGCCTGCACTCTCTTTAATGATGCTGGCCAAGTCGTCGAAAACTTGAGAAGTCCCTTCTCTATTTGCTCTGTTTGCCTTCTCTTCAGCCCTTATCACCACATCTACCAGCGAGCGCCCAAGCTGCTGTGACAGCCGTCTCTGGTCACAACTGGCTGCTCCCCAACTCTCTATAGAGCTATTTGACAACATTTGGTCTGGGGGTCTCACAGGACCCTGCCAAACCCACCCCCTGGTGCATTTACATAGCCCTTTAAAAAAACATCTTTCTCTCCTTTTAATCTGCTTTGCTAAATATTCCAGCTCTTTTCTTTTCTGTATCTGTTCACCTCCCTCTTTTCCTTTTTTTATGACGCACACGCAAACATCTGTGGATGCTCTGCCTCTGGTTTCAAGACAAGGAGATTAGACTTGCATGAGGTCCTGGCCTATGCATTTCTCCATTTAAGAAGCTCAGAGTGTGACTGTGCCGTGTGTGTTTTGCACGGTGGGTGCATAAAGCGCATGCTAATGCAGGTTGGAGAGATGACAATCCAAAGGGGGCACATTGTGTGGGCCGGCGCTTAGAGAAAAGAAGACGTAGAGCTGCAGACAGAGACGGAGGGAGAGGGTCACTATCTGCTATCACGCTGCACTTTTTATCTTCACTTTTGATTTGCACGCCTCAGACCCACTAGCCACTATGAAACCAGCTTTTGTGAGTATTGATTCCCTTACAGACAACAGCTCTGTCAACATGTTTGCATTACATCTGTGGATTAAAGTTTGATTCTTCATTAGTTAAGCCGTGTAATGGGGCAAATCAATGGTTTGCTTTTGAAATTTTTTGATAAACGTTTGGTGATGGTGTTTAATGATGCTCCGATTAGGGTTTTTCAGGCCACTACCTACATATGATTTTCTGATCTTGTGTTCTGATTCAGACTTTGATATAAATAAAAGAGAAAAAAAATGGCCATCAGCTTCTTTGTCAATGAATTTCTTGAGAGAAGAATATCAGATTTTCCAATGTTTGACATGCGATGAAGGGAATAATTTGGCAATTTCAATCTGACTGTCTGATTCTTTTGTAATCAATTCACTTCTAGGTGTACATGTATTTTCTGTTGATCTCAAACTTGCCGGGAGTTTGAGAGCATACAGTGCCGAGAATGAGACAGATGGAGACCATTTACTGCCTACACGTTGTTCAAAGGAGAGAAAAAGTTATTGGATGAAAAATAAAAAAGTTTTTCTGGTCGTTGCGCTGCTTTTTCTAAAAATACAACCGTGACATTGGGCTATTTCAGGAGGAGGCTGGTGCAACTGCTGACTGTGCTTTGTCCTGCTGTGGCATTGGGGTGTTGGCACCTTCCATTGAAAGTGGGGTGTCGGTGTTCCCTGTGATGCTTCTGTAGTTTGCAGCCAACTCTCGCTTTGTTGCCAGTTTGTCAATTTTAGTCCCCCTTGTCTGGGTGAACTGTCGTTGCCGCTCTCTGTGCCAGGTGTCCTTTATTGTCTCCCATAATCACCTCATCTAACGTCGCCTGTTTTTTTTTAAGAAGGCTGCAGATGAAAAGATATTTTGAAGTCTCAGTTCAGTGAATTTATTGTGCTCAGTCATCCCCAAGCAGCAGGCCCACTGTGAGCAGAATGATAAATAGGTTGACTCACACCAGGACCGTCGCTCATCATCGCTGGCTCTTCAGCTGTTGACCTCCACCTTGCCAGTGACTTCTGACCTTTCTCTTTGTGTTTCTCTGTTCATTGGGAGTTTCTCCAACAATGAGCCCTTCCATTTCTTCTTGGTGTATTGATTTGGGCCTCATGTGTAAAAAACCCACATTATTCTCTGTTATTTCTCATGCCTCTCAGCTCTTTTTAGTCCTGAACCATATTTTTTACCTTGAAGACATTACTGCCTCATATCCCCTGATAAGGATATATTTGCCCAGTTCCAACACTATATCACACTGTCTTTCACGCTAGATGCCTCTGATTCTCACCGGACCTGCTGGTACTCCTTTTCCCATTATAAAATGCAAGTAAACGTGATTCAGCGAGACAGAAACATTTGTGTGTGTGTTTTGTTTTTGCATCTACATACAGATTTGCATCACTGTTTGTGTTTTAAGACTCATCCTGAGACTATTGAACATGCAGCAGAATTACAACATCTACTTCAGTGATGTGATTTTCTCACGGGTGAAATTAAACCACGTTATTGTTATTCAGAGTGTTATGCAGTGTCCCTTTTTGATTGTTGCTGCAGAGTGATGCCTCCAACAGGAATCTTGGCCTCCCTCATGTTCAAACCTCAGCCACTTTATGAGACCAGAGCCCTGGCTCGTCGCTAGTAAAGCAGGAGCTACAACTGCTCTGCAACGGCGAGGTTCTACAGACCGGGAGCGCTAATTAATGGCACTTTTTATCTTTAGCTTTTCAAGTCACTTGAGGTCTTATTTAAAACTGTCAGTCTCAAAATCGTACTTTTCTCTAGCTGGAGACAGGTATTTTTATATTTTAAAGAGCCAGTGTTGCCATTTTGCAGCTTTTCTCTTTCAGTTGCGCTACTTATTATTTTGCAGATGGCTTTCAGATGTTTGGTACTAACCGAGAGGACATAAAAATACACATTTCTCATACCTGACAAACTTTATGTTTTTATAAATTCCCTGCTCAAGCTAGCTGTGGTATAAATTATAGTCCTCTTGCCTCAGGTTTATATTGTTGCTTCCCTGTTTTCTGTAGTTTTAGGAGGAAATTGTATCCTCAAGTTTGACTTTTAGCTGTTTAAATTACATTTATGAAGATTAGACTGTTCAAAATGTGGTAAAAAAATTTTCATGTTTTATAAACACTACGACAGTTCCATTAGTAGCATCCTTCTAATGAGAGTACTTCATGGTCCAAAAGGCTCTAAGACTTGATGTAAAATTAAACTCCATGAGATAACACTACAAGGATGAGTACAGTCTTACATTTTTTAGCTTGTATTTCATTGTTTGGTTCTTAGTTCTTTGCCAGTCTCTTTTCAAGCATGTTCTGGTTGGTTGGTTGGTTGGTTGTGTTACTTTTATTGTTTGTTCTTGTTTCAACATTGCAGCCCATAGTATTCTCTAACACAATGGTTCCCAAACCTCTTAGTTTACAACCCGCAAAACACAAAATAGCAGAGGATCATTATTGTCATGTCCCCACTACCAGTTAAGTATTTAAGCATTTCTGCATTTAAGCAACTGTGTAATAACACAAACAACCAATATAATGTATACTTAGTTTTAAGTTATTATTTTAGTTTTGGTCATATTTATGAAATAAACATGTTTTGACATTATAATTTTTGGCTATTTTAATTTCTGAAGAATATTTCAGGGATTTCCTTGTTCACAGCTTTACAGATAACTTTCTTCTCAGATTTGTGCTCTTGGTTGTATGGGTTTATCCCATTCAGTATCATTGAAATACCTTTAACTATGTTATTGTAACTTTACATAATGTTCATGGGTTTAAATTAACAAGGCTGTGGTGAATATTTTTGCAGCGCATGTGCATGAAAGTCAAACTAAAAAACAAAAAACTGAATTCTCTGTTGGCAGACTCAGATGTCTTCTTCTTCTTCCCCAAAACAAGGAGGATCTGACTCCACTGAGAGCGTAAGATGCCTGTTTTCATGTGAATACCTGCTGGTCTTTTGGGGATTTGGCTCTGTGCGCTTTCTTTATCAAGGTAGAGGGAATCCTTTCAGGCTTCATTACTTCTTTTAAAGTGGAAAAAAAGTCTTGGTTGCTGTCCATTTATTTCTCTCTTCAAGCCCAGATGCTTTGACTTAGCCTGACAGCAGCATGCTTGTATAGATGTGCAAGTTTTAATGTTACACTTCTTCCTCTGACGCAGTGAGAGATATTTTATTTGTGCACCATTCGATCATTAAACTTCCACACAATGAGTGACGACTTGCAACTGTACACTTGTGGCAACTCGTTGCATATTTAATTACACTAACTGGAGGCTGTCTGGGTGCTTTTTAAGCAGATCTCAGTTCTTGGGCTCTAAGAGCATCACAGATTCTGGTTGAAATATCCTCAGCAAGACACGGATGAAAAAAGCTGCCTTGTGACTTTACTCTGTAGGATCCGGATTGACAGTGTCTGACAGCGGTGACAGCAGCCCTGTCTGTATCTTCCCTTTTATTTGACTCAATCCTGATGTCCATGCATAATCAGCTCTGGGCTGGTTAGAATGGATCCCATGTTTCTGTTCTGTGACAGGGGTAATAATTAAGCTGCTTGGTCAACCGTTGCCCGGTGAAGCTAGTTTCCTCTCTAAATTGTATGCATGTGTTTAAAAATCTGTGCTAATGTTTGGAGATGGAACATTAGTGATGCTGATATGCATTATGTGGTAATTATTACAAGCATCACCACAATAATAATAATAAATCAACAGAAGTGTTAAAGCTGGTTTTGGCTGCAGAAACCTACCTACCACCAATTTCACAGAAGATTTAAACAAACGGATGAACTGACGGATGTAGACGAGTGGTCTGCCATTTTATGCGTCCTTAGGCTGCCCTTCACAGTGTTTATTTGCATGATCTCAGATGTTTTTGTGGGGTTTTCCATGTGCTCACTGTTTCCTCCCAGAACAGACCTTGCATGTTGGGCCATTTTGGAGCGAGTGTTTGTGGGTTTCTGTCTCTTTGTATTAAATGTGTGATGGAGTGGCGACCTCCCAAGGGTGGATCCCTCTGCTGGTCCAATTTCAGCTGCAATAGGCTCCGGCTCCCTCATGATTTTCTGCAGGATGAGGCCGTTGTACTGCATGGTCAGATGGATGGAACCACAACTGTCAGACCCTCTTCACTGGGAAAACAATTGTATTATATTTTGTAGCAGAAATTTTGATATTTTTTTTCTTTTCTTTGTTCAATTTTGGGTCACATTTCTTGTTACAATTGTTGCATGCATGCTGCCAAAACTTTGCCAAATTATGGAAATAAAATTCAAACTATTGCTGTTATTAAAAACAAATAGTTGGTAATGCTCCCAACAAATCTTAAATCTTACATACAGGGACATTGTAGACTAACTATAAACTTTTGAAAGATCCTTAAACTAATTGGAAATAAAGCCCAATGAAGGTTTTGAACTAAAATGGTTTCTTTTGGGATGGAGTGACCCTGCTGTTTACAGCAGGAAGATATTTTCTGATCTACTAAAGTTGAAAGTGGATGTTGAACTTATTGACTCTTAAATATTCCTAACTCTTACCTATGTGCTTCTGTCTCTAGATTGAGAAGATCATGACACTTATTGGAGCGGGCATTGATTTCTCCAGGGATCAGCATTATGACACTCCAGGTAGAGTATGACTACATTTGTTTTCATGTGCTCAGTCATTTCTCCTGTAATGTTAAGAATGGTGCTTCTTTTATTGAATTGAAACAAAAGTCCCTGCCACTTGCTGATAACCAAATTATCAGCCACATCAACAACGGCTAAGCCCTCTTTATAGAAGCTGATATTTTGGTAGTTTGCTGGCTTTAACTTTACAGCAAATTTGCAACAAACTGACTAAAAGAGAAAACAATCAATTTTCAACGGTCCAGTCAAAGTCCAGACCTCAACATTATTAAAATCCAGTGGTGTGAACTCCAATCTTCTGTGCCCTGCATGTTTCAGATGTTCCTGCGGCATCACAGGTGAATCACACGACTGACATATCTCCTTAGTTTATCAATAGGTTATGCAAGAGTGTGATACTCAGCCATGATTCTGGTGTGTTGGATCATCTTACTATCTATAAATTAGAATATTATTGAATAGTCCATTTGTTTTAGAAATATTATCACTAAGTGAAACACATTATATAAATTCATTACACACAGATTGATGTTTAAAAGCCTTTATTTCTGGTAATCATCATGATTTTCTGCTTACAGTTAGTATAAGTATGACGTATAAAATTTAGAATATTACATTAGACCAATAGCCAATGATCTTCATGGGAATGCATATTTTTATTTAATTTACTGAATATGACTGCAAAACATGCGGGAAACCAGCTCTTGATAATTAGAGTTAAGAGAACCTTTCAGAAATGGAAATGTGCAACTTTCAAAGAATGAAAACAGTGTTGTAAAGAAGAGGAAGCCAGAGCATTTCCACAATACACTGCTGAAGTAAAGGAACAAACAAACACTTGGAAGTTATTGGTGCTAAAGATGGTTATAAATCCAAGCTTCTAATTGGACTTTTCCCATGACTGTCCTCCATAACTTGCTTGATGTTGTTTTGAACTATAGTCATCATCTTAAGGCCATTTCTAAGGTTAAAGTTGCTCTGATCCCTAATTGGAAGATCAGGGACCTAATTACATTTGGTGTTGGGTTTTAAGTACCCTGTCTCTGCTCTTCTGTTACTGTTCTGGCTTTTCTGAAGCCTGTCATCAGGGGAGATGAATGGCCCATGGGAACTGTAGCGGTAACCCGAGCAATCGACTCCTTCCCTTTAGCATTCCCCTCTCACATCGCTCAACATTCACCTTGACTCTGCATTAGCTACTTTTCAATATATTTCATCAATGCAGCACCTCCTCTGTGCCTCCGGGCAGACTTCTTATTCTAACCCTCTGCTTGTTTTTCGCACTAGAGAAGGCTCTTAAAATATTAACCACTACGTATGTCAGTGGAGTGAGTGCATTTTACTCTGTAGTTCTGGGGGAAAGCTGACACTTCAGTGGTAATGTGGTTAGTACTCCATCACAGACTGAGTCTGTGTGATGATCTGATGTGGAGTCTGGATCCAGAGTTGTGTGCATATGAGCCTCAGTTGCTGCTGCTGTCAGGAAAACCACCAGGGAGACTCGCTGGAGAAAAGTCTCCCTGGCTAATTCACACACGGGAAACCGCGTCACTGCCCCCAACCCTCCATTACTCATCTGTTTGACAACGGTGCTTGGACTCGATTGGCTCCGTGCCGGCAGTTTCTCGTATTTTCAGCTTTTTGCTGATTAGCTCATGAGTGAAAGATATAACAGAAGAGGAAGTCCTAACGAGTGCAAGAAAGGAAAAGACTGAGAGAAAGATGCTCCAGGAAGATAAAACCAAATGCAGTTAAGAGGGGTTCTGAAACAGTAGCGTTAAATGACAAAAATAATCCACCTGCAGTATTTCAAAGAGAGAGAGAGGAGGGTGAGAGCTCATGGAAGAAGGGAGAGAGAGAAAGGGAGGAGAGGGGAAATCACGGGCAGGACAACGGACAGACTACACTTCGGCATGAAGGATTGAACAGTGTGCTCTGCAGTACAGAGGAGTTTAAAGGACGGCTGTTTCCCTCTTGGACTTTCTTCTTTAGCCCTATTGTCCGTAAAACAGTTATTTTATTGTGAGCAACCTGTTTTCTGTTCTTCGACAAACTTCTGGAGGAACCAAATGAGGATCAAATGTTTTGATGTGGGAATTCCATCTGGTGGAGCGTTGGATCTGTTGCAGATCTGAGGAGTGGAAAATAGACTTTTGACTGTGCATCATATGCAGAAATGTTGTTATAGCCTATGTTACTTATTTGTTATGTTGTCCGTTTTTTGTCCTGTGAAAGGTGAGACTTACGTCTTATATCCATTTTAAGTGCTGGGAAACCAGATCTCCTGTGATTGGGATATGTATTGTGATGAAGTAGAGCACATTATTATATTGGCAGGATGAGAGACAGTCCTCTGCCTTTGCACTGGGTGGCTGCTCCCAGTTCAGGCTGCTGACAGCTGTCATTGTGGCGTTGCTTTGTGATCAATCTCAGCTCATTGCAGGCATGTCTCAGGTTTCTCTTGTTACTTCTTCTATTCTCTTTTATTTTTATGCATCCACCCATGGAAATTCATGGATTATCTCTTTGGTAGGCTGAAAATGTGAACAAAGATTGGACCTTTAATTAAACTACCTAATAAGCAACTTTCCACTTTCTTGAAACAAAACACCTTCACTGGATGTGCATTCACTCAGCTTATGAACTCACAGCAAGTCTGGAGCTTCAGGATTTCGCTTTAGAAATATTTTAAGCTGTTCCCAACAAAACCACAGCTGGGAACCTTGTGTCTGTCTGCTAGGACTCCGTACTATTTTTATTTTCCCCTTCACCCCTCGTAGGGGGCATTTTAATCCACCTTGGCTAACTGTGGCTCGGCCCCCGCTGCCCGGCAGGGGATGACACCCTCTCCTCGTAGGACGCTGTCTCCGCCGGCCTCTTGCTGCTTGTGCGCTCGGCTCTGCTGGCCAAGAATTATGTGGCAATGCCACGTCTCTTCCTCAGAGTGCCGGTGCTACCGGCTGAAAGGTTTCTCTCTGCTGAAGCGCTTTCCACTGTCAGCAGGTGCTGCAGGCCGGCTGCTGGACCAGCCCGTGGGGGACTGGCTGGAGCACGTGGGGCTGCCGCAGTACGAGAGCAAACTGCTGCTGAACGGCTTTGATGACCTCCACTACATGGTGAGTCTTTATTTTCTAAGTGACACTGGTACATTTCGTGTTTTTTGTTTTTTTTTACATTTCTACTACCTTTTAGTTTTCCAGTAAAACTCCAAATTGTGCATTAATCTTACTGAAACTTGCATTAGATGGAACAAGGTCCAATTAACTTGATCAGAAATGTGATTACCTCATTTTTTGTGTGTTGTTGGAGCAACAGCGGATTATTTGTTTCTAATGATGGGTTTTGTCCATAATTCAGGTTTGCAATTACATGATCTATTATGAAATTTATCTAATGGCTGCAGTTTGACTTAAATGTCAGAGTATCCCCTTTTTTGTGCTATAAGCTGATTATCCACAAGTTTCCTAAATGAGCACTGCTTACAAAAATTTTTTATATACCTTGAATCAGTGGTACATACTCCTAACTAAAAGGTTAGTTGCACTAACCCTAAAACACTAATGAAAAACAATAGTTGCACTAACCCTAAAGTGCTAAATTGGTATATAGTGGAAGTAGATGTTAAAGTGTTAACTTTATCCATGTAGATGCTAACCATGTGTCAATTATATAACATGTGTTATAACCTATCGCCCTCAACAAGGCTAAAATTTGTTACGGCAGACTTGAAGACCAATAAGCACAGAAAACAGTTCATGGTTCAAGTGGTCAAGCTTAAGACAGTGTTATCTTAACACCTCAAGGGACAATTTTCATCATCTGAGAACAGAGCATGGTGCACCTGCAAAATGAGCTTCAGAGATCAATAAGACAGATTGAAGAATCTGTTAACAGAACAACTATTTGTCAAGTCTGGCATTTATGCAAGGTGGGCAAGAAGAAAGCCATTGTTGGAAGAAATATAGATTTACCACAAGTCGTTTAGGGACATGGCAAACTTTTGGTAGAAGGTTGCGAGCCAATTTCATAGTAAGCAGTTACAAACTCTGCTCCTGTCAGATTTTTTGCCTTTGTTTGGCCTTGACCCGGGTATATCCAGCACATTCAGTCAGTTTGTCCGGAGCTCATGAGGCTGATGTCATGTGCTCTCACTCAGAGTTGGCTGTAAAAAAGAAAAAACAAGTTTGTTGTCAGCCACAGATTGGAGAAACACCCGAGTGATCAACGGGTTGCTGTTGCTTTGCCGACACACTTCTCCAGCCTGTGGCGTGCGATGCCATTGTGAGTTTAGGTCAGGTGCTGTTGGGAGTAACAGGGACTGACGGAGGAGAGGACGAGGGACCCAGCTGATGACGAAGAGTTAGAAACAAAACAAACATGGTAAACTCTGAAATAGATGCAGTAAAAACACATTCGCTTTAGCACCAGCAGGAATCTGTTTTCACCCTGCTCAGCAAGAAATCATCATATACAGACAGCTTAATCGAGTTTGGCAAACATGCTTAATAAATCTTTAATTCAATAAGCACCAGAGAGCTGGAAACGCTATACATCTAACAAATAAATATTTGCTAATTGAAAATTTTCTGCTGTTATTTATACACAGGTGTGCAGTGATCACTGATATATGCCTCAGCCATCTTTGTGTTTTATGTAACACAAGACTGCAGCTTTAAGTATTTTTTTTATTTTTTTTATTCTTTTTAATGTTCATGTTTAAGTCTGTGTTGAAGCCTCTGAAGTTTCTCCCTGGGTTTAATCATACTGCTGGTTTAAGTAGCTCACACTCGTCTTCCTCAGCCTTGAATCCCCTCCTTTTCAGAGCAGAGAGCTAAAAAAAGATAATTCTGTTTTTGATCAGCTTTGGAGACCACCGGTTTTCCTAAAGTCTCTCCCATATTTAAAGGACAACTCCAACCTTAATATGCTGTTTAAATCAAGTTGAAAATAAATGTTGGTTAATTCATGTCTGCTGTACCTGGTGTCTAATTAAATAGTCTTTACTCCTCCACTTGGTTCACTGTGATGTCAGTCCTACTCTCCAGGCTCAAGATTTGGATCAATAGGAGCACTGATTGTGTTGTGTTCTGCTCCTGAAACCTATTGGATGCTTTTTATCGACTCCTGGAGCAATGTTCTGCCCAAAAACGGCTCCCCTAACAGCCAGGGTGTAAGCAATGCTCTGCGAAACAGAAGGATCCTGTTCTTTCTGTATGATCTTTCCTTCTGACTTCCATGCTTGCTTTCTTTGCTCCCCTCCTTCCTCCCTTCATTCCAATTTTCTGGTTGTTGCACAAAAATTTGTCAGAAATTCATAGTGAACTTTTGTATTATATCAATATAAATTAACACAAATAACTGTGAATTCTGTAAAGTTGAGTCTGTAAAACTGTGGAATATTTAACAAAATATGTAGAAAATCTTAATTTCTGGTGGATTATGGACTTGAGCCGATGGGTCAGATAGAAAAGAGGAAATCTTTGAACATGAAATTTAGTAGCAAAATCTTCTTTAATGGAAGCTTGTTTTCATCTGACAGTTGCTCAGAGGCTACAACAAGCATCAGATCCCACGACATTGCTGTCCTAAAATCTCTCCCATATTTAAAGGACAACTCCAACCTTAGACCACTAAGGGTAAATTTTGGCACTGGGTGTAACACAAAATCAGTCATCTAAACAGTTGATTTCAGTAGCAAAAGATAGTTTATTTTACAGTTCAGGTAAAACCTCAATCACATGAGGCAGAAAACACAGGGAAGCTTTAAGCTTCAGGGTGTCCAAGGCCAAAACAATAAACTATTATTTTAACTATAAAATAAAAAAAAAAAGCACTTTCTAGAGGAGATCTTAAAAAGAAGTACCAAACCTGAACCATCCCTGGCTAACCACAAAACAGGAGAAAATATTTAAACAAAATGGCAGAGAACCCCTACCAGTTTCCACTGTGAATAGAAACACATTACTTTAGTTAGACACTTGATTCTTCACAATATGCTCACAGCAAAATCATTTTAGTCCCCACAAACAGTCAGCAGACAGACAAGATTACTACAGATCAAGGCCCAGGGAAAAAGGGATCTGATATCTCTGGCATGAAGCTTTTTATGGGGTGGCAGACGAACTCCAACACATTGCACCTGTGGCAGCCAGGTAGAACTGAAACACAAAGAGACCAGTTTCTCATGAAGAGAGCTCTTAGAGCTCAGTGATCGTAACAATTGGTTAATTATTCCATGGTGCATTTCTCTAATCTCCAATTCAACAGTTTTTCTATCTTTGCAATCTTTCAGCCTTTGTACTGGCATAAACAACATCCCAATTGTTTTCACAGAATTTTATCAATGCCGAGAAACCCTGCAGAAAAATTAGAGTAATGGTTCCATATATTAACATTTAAATGAATGTCTATTGATTGATTCTTCTGTTGTCTGTTAGTTATGATATTTTAATATATATTTAAACAAATCTTCTTTTGGAGAAAAAAGATGCTGTTTTGTACGACCAGTCACGTCTTCCTCAGCTTCTTTCTTCAGGTCTGAATAGTTTGATCACAGCCAGTTTAGCAGGACACACTGAGATTATCAGTATTACTGGCTGGATGTCCTTTAGAAGGTCTGAATAATCTGTGCTCCTGATTGCCCTGTATGAATTCAGAGCACTTTTTGTCCAGTGCGGAGTCTGTGGCCTTTCTCTGGATAAGCGAAGGAGGGAAAGAGAAGCATTTGAAAGAAAGCAATGTAGTGATAGAAGAATGGTCAAGTTTCTGGTGATTTTCCCTTTGTCATTTTGTTCTTTTTGTGATTTCTTTGGGGCTTTTCAAACCTATCATCTTCATGCACATTTTGTACCAACCATACACAATATGAATTGGCAAAGAGGCGACTTTACCTAGAGCCGCAATTAACTGTGCAATTTGCACAGAACAATCTAGTTTACACAAGTATGGAGTGAATATCTTAAATTATGTTCTGATTTTCAATTTTTGTTTGGTTATTCTACCCAGTTGGTACCTTAGAGTTATCCTCACTGCATCACCCACTTTTATCAAATCTTTTTAGCTTACGGAAAAGAAAAAAAAACATTTTTATGTTAATATCAGTCCAAAAACTATTTTTCTCTGTTTCTCTATCACTGCTAAATCTTAAACCTGTCCAGCAGCACCTTGAAGAAAATTGTATTTTAAATAGAAACATGGGAACCATCCTTTATGGAAATTAGCACATCTGATGGAAAGACGTTCATGCATGCATTGAGGTGTTTCTTTAAGCCCCAGTGTCATAAACCATATATTTTCTTTTTAAAATCCACAACACAAGAAAAATAGTTTGTTTAAGCTCTCTAAACAGTACCTAAAATTAAAAAGATATATCCATCTAAATGTAGCAGCTGCCCAGTAGAAAATAAAAATCTGAATGCTCCCCAGGAAATATGTAAAGTATATCTCTCTCCATGGAGCTGTTTAGCAGTTCATCTCCAGAGGCTGTAATGCAGTCATCCAAACTCTGTAAAAGTGCTATTATGCACCGGGCTTCCCACAATGCTGAGCAGGAAAGACTGCGCTCAGAGGCTGCTAGGAGATGATAGTTATGACGTCAGCGGACTGTCGGGTATTAATAGAACAAAGATATCGCATCCTGCTGGGAGCTGGAGTGCTACAGCTATTTTAAAATGGTTCTGTTTTATTTATTTAACACTCCTCCATTTTTCCATCTAAAATTTCATTAATCGTTATAAAATAAATTAAACAGGACATCCATCCATCCATTTTCTTTACACCCTTGTCCCTAGTGGGGTCAGGAGGTGCTGGTGCCTTTCTCCAGCGAACGTTCTGGGCGAGAGGCAGAGTACACCCTGGACAGGTCGCCAGTCTGTCGCAGGGCTTAAACAGGACATACACCTGCTTAAAGTTGTGATTCCACATGTATCCTTACACTCATGCTCTACAGCAGAGATGTCCAACTCCAGTCCTGGAGGGTCAGTGTTTTGCCACTTTTTGATGTGGCCCAAGCCCAACACACCTGAATCAATGACTGAAATGACCTAATTATGTCAATAAGGTGTGCTGACAGAGAAACGGCTTGTTGCAGGGATGTCGGCCGTGTTGACTGGAGTTTGACACCTGTGTCTACAGTTTTTACACTGACGGATTGGACAGTCACACACCTTGTTTACATCTGCAGCCTGTGCATGGAAAACAAGTCCTCAGGTTCGACCTCTCCTCCGTCCTCTTAGTGCTGAGCAAGTCTGAGCACGAAAGGATTAACCTGAGGCACATATTGAAGAGTCAGCCTTGTGGATACTGAGGCGTCGCAGTTTGTCCCTGATACAGCAGCTGCAGCGAACGTTTTGATTCTTTTAACAGATGAGATTTAGTTGCTGACCTTGTCAATGTGCAGCCTGCAAGGTGTACTTGCAGTTCTTGCGGACTACTTACCGGCCAGTTTGCGCGAAATTACTCCATAAAGACTTATTTGTTGGACTGCAGGTCTGTGAAATTAGCAAACAGGGCGGTAAAACAAACGAGGTCCGCTTCTTCTTGGCGTGCGTTTTGATCTGAGTGTTAGCTCTGGCTGCTTTGCTCCTCTGTCTCATATTGCTGACCTCTGTGCATCACAGACATTGATTTATGGATCTTTTCTGCATTATCTACCACACTATCTCCAAGGTGATATTTCATGTAACCAAAGACCAGCTTGACCATAACTCATTACATCCTAATCAGTCCAGTCCTCAAGTATGGACAGGTCTCATTTAAGTGCTCCCCTTTCAACACTAAGGAGAATATCACTCAGTGATGGCCGACCTTTTCTTGCAATGCCGCGTATCTGGAATCGATGCTAACTCACCAGCAAAGTCTTCTCTCAGGGAATATTAGACATGGCTACATTTAACCTTCGATAAAAGCAGTCTGTTTGGGATTAAAAACAGATGATTAGGTTATAGATTTCTAAACTTGATTATTCTTTGAGAGGTTGCATGGTTTTTCTCAAAGTCCTCCTAAGAGTTTTTTTTAATGGTCACTATTCCCGTTATTGGCAGTAACATGCTTGTGTTCTGTTGTGCAGGGGAGCAACGTGATGGAGGACCAAGACTTGAGGGAGATTGGAATCACAGATCCGAGCCACAGGAAGAAAATCCTGCATGCAGCACGCTCCTTACCAAAGGTGACAAAATCCTCACCCCGACTTCATTAGTTATTTTAGCATAATGAAACTCCATGCTAATGGAAGATGCACATTTTTCCTTGACACTAAAGCACCTAGCAGATTTTAGAAATATTTATTATAGCTATGCACTGTAATTAGACTCACATGTGAAATTTTAGTAATATTTATATTTTCTTTAACTGTATTTTTCTGTGCAATAGCACTGTCTCAATCAATCAAAATACAAATACAGGTACCTTTTTTATTTGAATCTAAAATTTCTGCATAAAACATTGAAGTCTTTGGAAGCCAAAAGGTATTTTACATCAGCTTTTTATGTCAATTTTTATTTCTTAATGAGTTTATTATGCAGAGCACCTGCTGACATGAATTTAGATGCCAACACCTTTTTAAAAGAAGAGAATGTTTAGCTTTGAATTATTAGTTTCCAGTTGCCACTGATGTTCCTTCACTGTTGACTGTGAATGAACTAATTCTCACACTGCTGTAGCATTTTATTAGTTTTTTTCCAAAATGTTTGTTATTCTATTACTGAGTGCTAATTACACTTGTGCACAATTATTAGGCATTCCACATTAAAATAGTGACATCAGTTGATAGTAATTGGAGACAATAACTAATTACTTCAGTTCACTGGCATCATCATTCTCCTGAATCCTCCTTCCACAGGTGAAAGCCCTGGGATGTGACGGTAGCAGCTCCCTCTCCGCCTGGCTGGAGAATCTGGGTCTGCACGAGTACCTGCCAAACTTCCTAGCCAGCGGCTACCGCAGTCTGGACTGTGTGAAAAACCTTTGGGAGCTGGAGATCGTCAATGTGAGTCACATTAACGCAGGTAGACTGTGCGGAGTATCAGACGGTGAAATTAGTTTCCTAGAGTGTCACACAGAAGTCAGGTTGTCAGTTTAAACTCTGAAGGTGAACACTCAGATGTAGAGAGGATGTTTTTAGCGCGTCATTTCTAGGAGGTGACGAGATTTCCTTTTGGAGGAGAGGGGGGACGCTTGTAGGTCCAACTTCTGAGACAAGCAGTCATGTCTTTGTTTTGCAGCAATATATGTGGATTATTCTTGTAGACTTCCAACAAACTGTTTCATAGTTAGTACTTGGATGACTCCACAGATGACCTTTTAAACTTTTAAACTTTTTTTTTTCTCCGCAGGTGCTTAAAATTACTTTGCTTGGTCACAGGAAACGCATCATAGCCTCCTTAGCTGAAAGGCCTTATGAGGAGCCTCCTGTCAAACCTCCTCGGTTGTCTCAAATCAGGGTGAGAACATGCAAACTTACGCACCCTGTGGTCTAATGTAAATATTTTAATGTACAGATATGGAAAATATAATACAAAACTTATCATAAATCACTCTATTGTACCAGCATAATTATGCAACTTAATCATTGTTGTTGTTTTTTGTTTTTCAAATAATACTTTTGATTACAGTGTCTATATACTTTTAATTAGTAATCTGTTACTTTTTGTTTCACTAGTGTATAACATGAACATGTTGAGATATTGGGAGATTTTAAATGAAAGTCTCGTCAAATGTACCAGAAAAAAAAAATTTCAATCAATTGACGCTGGTTCTTTCAGCTTGATAATGATCCAAAACACATGGCCAAATCAACACAGAAATGGTTGATTTGGCCAAAATCAACATTGTTCCTCAGTCTCGCAACCTAAACCCTGTAGAAGAACAGTAGGGAGTAGGGAGAGCTAAGAAATGAGACAATAAGACAGAACCCTGGATTTCTTTAGATGACGCTGGATTTAAAGAAATTGTACAGTACCAACAGCTGGGATGCTAATATTTTGTAGTCTTTGCAAACGGGATTTTTTTTCTCAAAGTGATGTTATGCTACTAAGATAAAAAAAAATATTTTGGGCTTTTTAAGCAACTTTACAAGTGGTGAAAACAAAGTTATCTGCATCAGTGTGCATGTTGCAAAGAAATGAAAGTTTTTATCTTATTTAACTAAGTGCTAAGTGATAAACTTTGTGTGACCTTTTCTCTGCAGTGTCAGGACCTGCCAGGATCCCAGACCTCGTCTCCTCTCAGTCACTTGGAACCCTACAGTGGCCGCTCCATGGACCCGCTGCTGCCTGCAGTGGAGCCGGGCAGGAAAAAAGCACCAGAAACAGATTATGATGTCGCCCAAAGATATCAAAGTGGAAGGCAAAAGCCTCAGGTATGATCTGACATCTCTGGGATGTGGTGGGTATGGTTGCCATTTTCCATGCTTCTGTGTTGATTTTTTATTTTTATTTTTTTTGTCGTCTCAGGAGCGATATGAAGAAATTCATCAGGAGCCTCGACTGACCTTACGACCTCCGAGTCTAGCAGCATATGCCCCCGTCCAGAACTGGCACCACCAGCCTGAGAAACTCATATTTGAATTTTGCGCCTATGAAGCTAGTGTACGCTAATAACTTTCTCATTCTGACTTCTCAATTGCTGCTTTTGTTATAAATGATCAGTAACCTTGTATCTCCTGCTCATTTCTAGTATCTTGGTTCTATGCTGATTAAAGATCTGAGGGGTATTGAATCCACGCAGGATGCTTGTGCCAAAATGCGGGTATGTACGGTAATAAGT
The DNA here is from genome assembly GCA_903066815.1 of Brachyrhaphis roseni. Classification (NCBI taxonomy): domain Eukaryota; kingdom Metazoa; phylum Chordata; class Actinopteri; order Cyprinodontiformes; family Poeciliidae; genus Brachyrhaphis; species Brachyrhaphis roseni. Next base: position 39,246 of record CAEFZY010024596.1, on the reverse strand, counting down.
CTTTCCAACATCGGGAGACAATAAAGAAATGTATATGCACTATCAGCCAATAGTAAATCAGCTTTGTGTGTTTATATGCCTGTGTTTGCCTTTTCTCCAGAGATCCACAGAACAAATGAGAAAAATCCCAACTATCGTTCTGTCGATCACTTACAAGGGCGTGAAGTTTATAGATGCAGCGAACAAGGTAACTAAGATTCACACTCACCACTTGAGGCATTTCAGATCTCATACTGGTTGTATTTCTTTTATAAATATTATGAATATATATATTCCTTTTGCTTTAGAACATCATCGCAGAGCACGAGATCCGTAACATATCATGTGCTGCCCAGGATCCAGAGGACCTGTGTACGTTTGCCTACATCACTAAAGACCTGCAGACCAGCCACCATTACTGCCATGTCTTCAGCACAATAGATGTGGTACGTTAACGCACTGATTTGCATCTTGATCCATTTCTGAAGGTTAATGCATATAGACTGTTTTTTTAATTAAACACGACTGAAGGAAAATAGAACCTGAATAATTAGGTCATTTTCTGGATGTGACCTAATCAGCTTCTCTCATGTTTGTGGAGTAATTACTGCATTGACAGCAAAACCCAATTACAGGAAAGCGAATGTCAGCAATAGTCATTTCTCTAAAGTAATTGTTGATGTCTTTCTGCTTTGGGATTTGTGTTAACACATCTAATAGCTGCCAATACCCCCAGCTTTTATACTTGTGATCGAGTAAGTAGGTGTGTTGATTGGTTCCATTTGACAGCTGCTTTCCCTCCCCAATCCTATAGAAAAAGTTCTTCATCTTTATTTGATAAATACTGAAATTATGTAATTTTTTGTATGTTTTATACACTCTAGGTCAGATTGAAATAATTGTTGATCCTGTTAAAGGCTACATTTTATTACACCACTATGGAAAAAATGATTTAATTTGCATTTGTCAGGGAGTAATGGTAATATTACCAAACTCAGTGGATATTATTAATTTTGTTTGATGTTGAAAACAATAAAATGTCTTTGTATTTAGTTACAGTTTAGTAGTAGGCATTGCACACTAATAAGCTTAAAGTGGTAATGAATATAAAACCAGTTGTTTACTTTTAGCTTGAAATGTTACTCCTAATTTAGTAGATTTTTATTGTTACTTTTTGAGCTGCACTACTGTAAAAAAAACAAAAAGAGGATTCAGTTTGTAAAATAGAAACCAACTTTTTGATTTTGTCTCTCTGCTTAGAGCCTGACCTATGAGATTATCCTGACGCTGGGCCAGGCGTTTGAAGTGGCCTATCAGCTGGCTCTGCAGGCCCAGAGGACCAAACAGCATCAGGGTCTCTCTGTGGGAAGCAGCTCAGACGTCAATGAATCCAAGTCCAGTCGACCTGTGCCCAGACCTCGAGGGAGTGTTCGGAAGTCGGGGGTGAGTGGGACAAAAAACTGATTCCAAATGCATATACACTGAAGAGGTGTTCCATCCTTTTCAGATACAGTACATATGCAATTATAAATATTTTGTGCATCAAACTCTCTGATCAGTTTAGATCAATTTACAATTTCCCCTCAGTGTAGTGTTTCAGCTCTTCAGACGTTGCCTGTTTTATGCTGTTCAAATCCGTGCTTTAACTCTCTCTCACACTCTACTTTCTGTTTTACTCAGAAAAATCTCCCTCTCTTAAGTTTCTATAACTGTTGCACAGGCACCACCTACAGGTCTCTCCTGTCGCTGCATCCAGCCTGTCCATCTTGTTCCATCTCTCAGTATTCCTTTCTATTATTTATCTTTGCTGCCCCCTAGTGAACATCTAACAGTAAGATGATCTATCTGGATTACACCAAATATATTACCCACCAAAGTCTTTTGTTATTAGATGCTTTTATATGTGCAGAAGACTTAATATTACAACATTTTAAATTAAGCTCAAAGGTTCCTGCAGCTTTGGGAAAGGTAGCATAACAACAGCCACGATTGAGAACACAACAGTTCAAAAGAGCCAGTCATAGTCATTTATAGGGTGGAGTTTCTCAGAGAAGCCATCTTGCATAACGACACATTACTGGCTGTTTGATTGTAATTGATCTGAAGTTTCAGCATACTTATCCAGGGTTTAAGACGAGCAGCTGTTGCCATTTGAAAGTAAAGGCGGATCTGAATTTGTCAAAACAAGTTAAATAAGTCGAGTGGACTTAGATGATGACTAAGAAACTTATTTCAGTGAGATTACATTTGACTGACCAACACAAAGTACTACTTGATTGTGAAGTGAACAGAGAATAATTTGCATTTTTCAGTTTTCCATGTGTGATAATTTGGCCAGATTCTATTCAAAAATGCTTTATTGTTCCCAAATGAAAATTAAATAAAATAAGAGATGAGTTATAGTGTCATCTGTGGTGAAAAATGTTAACGCTGCACATAACCCCGAATTCACCATCCCCACATTGAAACATGGCGGTGGCAGCATCATGCAGAGGGAATGCTTTTCTTTAGCCAAGACGGAAAAGCTGCACAATGAAAGAAACACCTCTTAACTAATGGAAGTTAAGAGGTGTATGTTCCTCTACCAACAGGACATTTATTCTAAACATACAGCATCATTTTCAATGGAAGGAAAAATTTACGTTCCTTCAATAGAAATCCACAGCAGATTATGTGATCACTCACTTCAACATGTTAACACACTTTTATACAGACAGATTCAGTTGTGAAGTGAAGATTGTAATGTTTTCTCTCCTCTGTGCTCACAGGGAGACATACTGGACCAAGATGGGGAGTCACAGCCTCACCCTGGTGCCACATGGCTTGTGGATCCAAAGGAATCTAAACGCTCAATCAGCACTAAGTATGAGACCACCATTTTCTAAACGGACCCCTGTTCTCCTTCTCGTCCTCCTCCTCCTGGGCCTGGCTGTTCCTACTTCCCTCCTCCTGTGTGCCTTTCACTGTGACTCAGCTCTTTCCTTTGCGCTGGACGTCCACTTCCCCTCACCTCCTGACAACACAGCCTGTGACAGCTAACCAGCCTCTGTTGCTCCTTCTCCAAGTTGAACCTTCACTACTTCTACACTCTGCATTAATTGTTATCGGAATCACTCAACAAGTCTGCCACTAACATATTTTCCTTTAACTCACCTCTTCCCTTTCTTTCCCCTTCGACTGCAAATGTACTGTTTTCCTCTCGGTGATGAGCTCTTTCTTTTCCGCTACATCAGGCGACGGCCGCTCTGAAGCTTTTTCACTCTGATCTTTCATCTCTTGACTTCGCTGAGTGCTGAGAAAAATCTGAGAACTCACCCGCTGCGCTCATCCCATCCCCGGTCCGGAAGAAAACTGTGGATCTGTTCTCCTAACTCTATGCATCCATCAGGCTTTAGCAGACTGCTCCTCTTTAGTGGGAGTGCGAGTGTTTGGGAGGTTTATTACTATTAGCCGCTTGCTTAAAGTCATACTGAGGTCTTGTAGCACTGTGAGGAGCTTGTTTAGGGGGGATTTGCTCTTAGAAAGAGGACATGACACAGCAAAAAGTCCAAATTAACATGCCTTGCAGAAGTGTTTATCTCCATGCAATTTTTTTTCACATTTTGTTAAGTTGCAAAAACAAACTTCAATGTTTTTTATTGTGCATTTATTTGTTGAAAATCAATATAGAGTTGTGCATAACTGATCAAAGAGGTAGCACGTTCTTAATTTTTTTTCTAATTAAAATCTGAAAAGAGTTGCATTTGTTTGTATTAAGATTTTATATTGTAGCTCAAATTCAGATTGGATGAACTCCATCTATGAACTTTTCTTTGATATGCCATTTACTGTGTCCCCTATATTGCTTTTAAGTATGACTTTATGTGTAAAAGTTGTCTTTTTAACATTATCCTCCCACTTGAGCTGTGTACCTCTCCAACTCCTCCAGTTACAACTGGCTTCCTGTCACTTTATGTCAGCTTTAACAAGCTTTCCTGTACTTCCTGAATAAAACCTTCTCCATGGCATGATGATAGTCGAGTAAAAGTCTATAAAAAGGCATTGGACTTTGAGGTTTTAAAATGACAACATTTTAAACTCGTGTGAATACTTTTGCAAGGTACTGTATATTTGGACTCTTATGCTCCGATTTGTCCAATCAGAGCAAAAGGGTGCAGCTAAGTGATTTTTCTACTGTTAACTGATAGTAATTAAGCACTTTTACCATGTTTTTTTTTGTATAAAAATAACAGCATTTCCTCTGTGTAGCTCTCCCTTCTTTTCACAACAAATGCCTTCAGTATTCATTCTGTCTGTATTGCCTTTTGGTAATATTGCCAATGATACTTGTTAAATACATAATTGCTGCTGGGGAAAAAAAGAGTTAAGCATTACATAAAGGGAGGAACAGTTTGTGTGAACATGTGTTTTCTGTTTTCACTCCATTTTAATCATCTTACATTGTGTGCATGTGTCTGCGTGTCCCTCCTCTCCTCTCTTAGCTGAATGTTGCTGCTCCTCCCATTAAGCGAGACGGGACGGGAATGAACCCTGTTGCATGATGGGGATGAGCTGGCAGTTTTTTGAGTTTTTGATCAAAAAGTGATGAGCAGTAGCTCATCGTATCGTCAGTCCCGATCATGCTCGCAGCACACACACGGACCCGGACACAAAGATGAGGCTCCACTCCTTTTCATCTGACCTATCCACTCATCTTCCTGCCCATTAGAGTGTGGCAGCGTCTCTACTCTCCATGCATTCACAAGCTGTAGCCTCCCTCACAGAGACTTGGTGTTCACTGTTTGAGATAACATACCCGCGTGCTCCAATGCAGAAATCTGTAGCGAAAGGAGAAGTGGCAGGAGTGAGAATATCAATTTTTTTATTTAATTCTTTTTTGAGAGAGAGAGTGAGACCTCACTGTACACAGAGACTACCCTTTGTGTTCAGATATTGGAGCTTCTCTCTATAACCATCGGCCTCGTATATACTTGCATGGGAGAAACATTTTAACCAACACTACAAAGACTATCTCTCAATGAAATCCCACTTTTATTTGGTTTGATTTTTATTTTGTTGGTTTTATTCATTTTATGGAACTGCTAGTGTCCTAATGCTGGAACTGGATCATGACTGGTGCCCTCTCCTTTTTCCTTCCCCATTGTTTAATTTAATCCTACCAAGATTATTCACCAAAACCTGCCATGCAGGCTGGTACGACTTTATTTTTTAAGCTGCAGAACAGAACAATAGGGTACAACATGTTTGTCCAGGTAACTCCCTGTACGTTGACTATTAATGGTACTCCTGGGTGCATCAGTGTGAGTCTAGGTACTTAACGGTTTAACTGTTGTATGTGTGACGACACACTGGTGCGCCCTCTTCAGCATCCCGGTGTGGGCACCTTTAGCCATCAGCCTGATCCAGTGCTGCTTTTGCACATTGCCAAGGATCAGGAGACATTTTTTGGAACTAATCTGATATGTTGAGAATGGAAATGTACATGATTATAGAGCAGTCTGTATTTTGATACTTGAATGATTTTGGCTTTTATAGTTATCTATATAAATGTGTATGTATGTGTATATGTATGTATGTATGTATGTATGTACGTATATAATTTTTGATGTTTTTGTCAAAGCAAAGGACTATGTCTTATAAACTAAAACATATCGTGAATAAATATCCTGTGATTTAAAAAGAAAAAAAGGCTGAGGAATTGACTCAGAGGGACCTCAATTCATAAAAAAAGATTGTAAATAATCTTGGGCTTCCAGTCTTTTTTATAGTTATTTTGCATAATTGTAAAACTAATAAATGTTGGGATTAGAATTACTTGCTGTGTTGAATCTTTTTTTGGGGTGGATTTTATGTTTTTGTAAGCTCTCATACTGCTATCATCTGTGCACACTAGAGATTCATAGATACAGTGGAATTTAAAAAGTCTTCACAAAATGTCAGTTTTCTGTAATCTCATTATACATAATGATATATTACAAGCCCGTATTTTTTGTAATTTTACTTTATTATTGGAATTTTTACAATAGCTTTTTTCATCCTGAGTCCAGATATCGGCTTAAACTGATCATGTTTTGACCCACTGTTTGGTTAAAACTACCTACCTTCTTTCTCAACAGCATAAACACATAACCCAACTGGTTTTTCTGTGTAGACATGGTTTGGCCAAATGAATGTGTTCAGGTTGAATTGGGTAACTCTGCCTCCAAACAACTTATATTACAGCCTCTTCTGTCATTCCTGAAGCAAACAAAGCCTGCTGTGATTTAACAACAAACAACTAAAGCATTATTACAAAGTTTATTATACATTATTTTCCATTTTCATTCTAATTACTTTAATGTGTTACAAATATGCTCAAGCTGAAAGCATTTCTGTTTACTTACCCTACATGTTTATTTTTGTCAGCTGTAAATAATTTCAAATATTCAAGCTGTCATTCCAATCTTTGTTAAAGAAATGAGTCAACAGGAGAAAATTACTGCAGCAAAGAATTTACTTCAGCTGAGAACTATGAAGCCTTCCTACAATTATTTTTGTTTAAATAAAGTGTAACTGCGTGAGAACAAAAGCATCATTGATTGCTAAAGTTTCTGCCATGTTCTGCCTAAGAGTGACCAGTTTATATCCAGCTCATCTAAAATGGCCTGCTTGTGAAGTTATGTAGCTGTGAACTTGGCAGGTAAAGGACCTGATAATTCTGTCAAATGGTGTTAACAATGCTTCTTTATTCTGAAAGGTAAAATGTAGTGCCAGTGGCCTGGAATAAAAAACTCGAGGGGAAAAAGTCAGAGGATGGTGGTGATTTCAATTTACATAGTCACAAACGTGGTGCTATTCCTGGAAAAATAAACCCACTGACAGGTACTTCTGCTTTTGGAATAAGGTCTTACACATACCCTGTGACACTCAACCAGCTAAAACTGACTTGTAATAACATGATGTCACTTGAAGTGTAGTGTAAGCTAAGCCTAACAAAAATATCTGGCATGGTGAGACGGTTTTGGCTGCAACAGCTAGCTAATAGGGTCAAAATTTAGCTTTGATGAAAACAGATCTCATATCATGTTTCAATGCTTCATGCTAATGAGGGTGTAATGTGGAACACTTAGTATCAATTGAGCTTTTTTAAATGTCAGAGACATTCTGAGAGTTTTCACTGATCGTGTCCGTCCCTTTATGACCAGAGTGTACCCAGTTTCTTATTACTACCTCCATCAGGATAATGCACAATGTCACAAAGCTTAAATCATGTCAAACTGGTTTCTTGAACATGACGAGTTTACTGTATTCCTCTGGCTTCCACAGTCAACAGATCCATGTTCAACAAAGCATCTTTGGAATAAGATGGAAATGGAGATTTGCATCATGGATGTTCATCTGACAACACAATAGTAATTGTCCGATGCTATAATGTCAAAAAGGACCAAAAATCCTAAACATCTAAAAAAAAAGTTTCTGATACCTTGTTAAATCTCGTCAAGAGGAATTAAGGCAGATCTGATGGCGTAAGGGGGTCCAACTCTCGTCCACAAAGTGGCCAGTGAGTTTATGCTTTGATGGTGCATAGGTGACACAAAATAAAGTGCAACACTTCTACAAAGCATGGTAGCCACATCTAAAAAAACATGTTTTATTTGGAATTTGTTTTTGTTTTTTGCCTTTACTCCATTGATAAACTGGTACTTTGGACATCTTTGTCTGGCTAGACACAGATTTATTTTACTTCATTTTATTTTATTTATAGTTGGCACCAATGAATTTATTTGATCAACCAATTTGGTTAAAAGATAAATATCAAAATAATTATTCTATTAATCTCAGTAAACCATCCTAGCTGTGATCAACAACAATAAAAAGTTAATAACATTCAGTGTGTCAAATTTTTATAGCATTTTATATATATATGTAATGTAAGATACAATATACAATAAATTTTAATAATTAGCAGGAAGGATATCCCCTTTTGAAGAGCCCTAACACAATGACACAACCACAAAACGGCTTGCCTGCAAACATATTAAAATAAAAAAGCATTGAATTATATGTTCGTAACATTCACTTTCTGTGTTTATTAACATAAATAAGAATATACATACATCTGATTCCACGTAAATACATTTGGACAATTTTGCGTTGTGCTCATTTGCCTGCCGCTGCTGTCGCTTTGGAAACGGCTCAAGGGAGCCGTGCTCTGATTGGTCCCTACCCACCATAAGACCGGAAGTGGATGCCTTACCTGTCTGTACTCCTGAAGGTGGTTTGACACCTGTACGGTCAGCACCTTGCGCAGTTTTGTTTCCAGGAACAGACCCCAGCTGTGCGAGGTTTTATGTCTGCTATGGACTGAGAGTGGACAACAGCTTTGTGCGTGTCTGTGAGGACAAAGAGTACCGAAGTTGCTGCGGAATTCAAAACTTTCTGTGCGCCCTGAGGTAAGTTAATGGCAAATTTTCCTGATGTGGCGCGTTTCTTTTATTTGCGAATGAGCATGAAGAAAAATAACGTTTAGGCTTTTAAAAACCACTAGTACATACGATTGAGTTTATAAGAAGAGGCTTCTGTGTGGGAGCTGTTTTAATCAAATTTTCTCTCATTACAGATGAGGGTTGTATTATCATTTTTCTTAGGGAGACTTTAAAAAGTAAAACAGCTGTGCTTTTCATGTATCTTTCGTTATGACGCGTCGATATCACTTCGTTTTATTATAGTTTTTTGTGCTTTAATGAATATTGATTGAGGAACAAGTGCTAATATTTGTCTATTAAAGTTAATAAAAGCTCTTCAGCACGGATGACTGCCAAGCTAAACATTAATGAACTATTTCTATTCACTCCTGCAGGCTAGGCTCCTCACTGTGGTGCTGCCCCTGACCTTTTGTATGGGCCACAGTAAACCATTAACCAGTTCAAGCAGACCTTCTGCCACTGAAAACATACTTAACATTTTTTGGACCTTTCGTGTATTACCACGCGGTACTGGGGGTTTTAACAAGTCTGGCTCACAGAATATACTGATGGAAAGTGCTGATTATTCCATTTTAGTCAAATAGTTGTAGGTGTTTTTGCTGCAGGTGAACTGTGATAACCAGTCACATCAGAGTCCTTGGCTGAATCAGATTTGTCTCGGAGCCAAGGAAGCAAGTAAAGCGACATTCCTGACACCATTAGGTCTGACTCAGCTGTGGGTGCCACTGTTGCACTGCAGGTTTCTTGTCTTGTTCTGCCCTGGAAGGTGTTGTCCCAATTGGTTCTGTCCTGCATTTTCTGATGTGAATATCGTAATGGGAGGGACAGTAATTAGCAGCTATTGAGAGACCGATATGTGTTTACTCAACCCCCTCATGTTTTCAGAAAGCATTTCTTAATGTGGGTGTTTTTTGAAGATCAGGTTTTTCCCCAGCTGCCTATTAGCTGGCTGGTTATGCCAGCATTTTCAGAATATGAGAAGCCGTTCTGGTGTCCTGCAATGTTTTAGTTGGATTTGCAAGTAAAATGACATGATTTGCAAATTAGTTTCTAGTATCTCGTAAAATAAGGTACTTCCCTGTGGATCAAGCACTTCCTATTCATTCAGTAAACAATATGATCTTTGTTAGAATTTATCCACATAGAGTGAACTTTGTTTTTCTAGCTTGTATTCCTAGTAAATTTTGATGATTATGGATTACAGATTATAAAAACTCAATTCAGGGTCTCAAAAAATTGATAAAAGATAAATAAAAATTACTATTTTAAACAAAAATGTCAGGCTTCTAAAAAGTATCTCCACTTCTATGCACTTAGTATTTGGGTGGACCTCGTTTTGCATGAATTACTGCAACAATGCAGTATGGCATGGAAGGAATTAGCCTGTGGGCCTGCTGTGGTGTAGAGGAAGCCCAGGTTGCTTTGAGAGCATCCTTCAGATGCCTCTGTTGTTGTCTTTGGTTCAGAAATACCTTATCTCAATGACAGGTGTACCCCATGTACTGAATACGTCCTTGGTGGGTCTGGAAGGACTTGATCCACCTTGTGAATCTCTTCTAAAAATGTTAGCAGATTTGCACTAGAATTCTCACAAGACTGCTGTTATCCCTGTACTTGGTGCTTCTTCTCCTCCACCCAACTTTCTATTGATATGAATGACTTCAGCACTCAAAGATGCATGTTTTCTACATTTTTGTTTCAGAAAGCAGGATTTTTAAATTTCATATTTCAAAGGAATGAATACAATCTCATAAAAGTAAAGAGATAGACTGAAATAAAAGTTGGTCTTAAATAAGTAAATAAAATAACTGTTAGTGATTGTTTCTACAGATTTGAGTTGTGCGACAGACTTGTGTCTGAAGCCTATTGACTGCATTTTTTTCAGCTGAACAGTTTTTTTTTTGGTTTGTTTAATAAAGATTTTATTTTACTCAAAGCAACATTTTGAACCATCTGATAGATTGAGGGGCTGCACAGTGGCGCTGTTGGTAGCACTGTTGCCTTGCAGCAAGAAGGTCCTGGGTTCGATACCCGGCCTGGGGTCTTTCTGCACGGAGTTTGCATGTTCTCCCTTTCTCTGGGTATTCCAGCTTCCTCCCACAGTCCAAAAACATGAATGTCAGGTTAATTGGTCTTTCTAAAATTCTCCCTAGGTATGAGGGGGTGTGCCTGGTTGTTTGTCCTGTTTGTATCTGTGTTGCCCTGAGACAGACTGGCGACCTGTCTAGGGTGAACCCTGCCTCTCACCCGGAACGTAGCTGGAGATAGGCACCAGCACCTCCCGACCCCACTAGGGACAAAGGTGTAAGAAAATGGATGGATGGATGATAGATTGATGTGTTTCGTAGTGAATCACTTTACATCTGGGCTGTACTATAACATCTTGAAATAATAGGCCCAGACGGTGATCAAGAAAAACATGAAAAGGATGCACTACATGTGAATGGAAATGAGATGGTTATGGGGATGTACTGGGGATCTGACAATTGTGTTTTAATGTATTTTTACTTTTATGTTTTTATGGCTATTGTCTTCTGTTGTACTGCAGTCTTGTCCTTGCTTCCAAGACAAATTTCTCCGATGAGAGACTAATAAATGATCTTATCTTGCATCCACGCCATGCAAACTTGTGGAAAACAAAGCATGTGTGTAATCTTCATTTCTGCTGGTTTGATGTAGTTACTCAAATATTCTGAGATAAGAGAACAATAAAAGGCATTTTTGCTGTACTTTGGCGAGCGTCGCCTGAAACCTGTGTGCAGGTGCAACAATGTCATTTAGAGTACATTATATTCTATTTATTTGATGACTGTACTGTTGTTTTTACTGATGCAGTCAAAGTGAAAACTCAAGTAAATCTGTAAGTACATAACTTTTAGCTTCTTTTTCAGGTCAGCTTTTTACATCCTGGTAGCCTTATAGTAAATCACGAATGGGTGTATTGTTTTTGTCAGGCATGCCTTCCTCATGACTGGTCTGTCAACACCAAGTAGTTGCTTGAAATGACGTCAAGGAAGCAGAGAAACATTCTGCAGCACTACACAGCATATCAGTTGTCTTTGCGTAAATTATACATGATGCACAGTCCACTATTTCATGTCTTGTCATAGAGCTTTTTATTATTCTTAATCTCTTCTCTAGTAGTACTCAGTCAAAAAATATTTGAATTATGATTGTGTTCAGTCGTGTCCTCTTCTGCATGTCCAATTTTAAGACAAAATTTTACGTTTTCTTGAAAAGAGGGGAAAAAACATTCAAGTAGGGATCAAGTTTGTGATCTAAATGCACAATTGTATTGATTTACTTTACAGAAAAATGAATTTCACATGTAAAAATTGCATGTCAGAAGCATGTACCACATGAAAAATGTAAATGTGGTTCACTCAAATTGTCACTTATGAATGTGAACATTTTATGGTAGAAACCCAGTTTATTCATGTGTTTCACATATATTCACGTGTAGGATTTACATAAAAAAAATTTTTAGAAATACAAATTTAAAGAAGTTTGATGCACTTTTGCATTCAGCCCCATTTACTCTAATGCCTGCAAAAAAATCCACTTCTTGCCTTCTGATGTCATAATTACAATTTGATCTACCTAGAAAATATTTAGAATGTTGTTTCCTTTATTAAATCAAATGTCAGTAAACTGCATTGAGGTTCGTGTATGAACACTTTTGCAACGTTCTCCATTCTTCACAGAAAACATCTAGTTATTTTGACTTGTAAAGTAGATGTTTTATGTCTAACAGACCGTAGAAGTTTACCAAAAATTGCTTTTCACTTTATGATAAAATCAATTGAAGAGAATTATTTACCCATTACTTGAAGTGTTTACATTTCATGATGACTAACTATCTTGTTAATGTTTTATTTAAATGCACTTTCCATGCAAATGTTTTCTACTTCATCTATTATTTTTATTTAATGATCTCATTAGCATAAGGAGATACATTTCAAGACAGTTGTTACATTATGAAGATTGTTGAGCTGTCAGTAGTATTGTTGTGGCATTTATCACTTTGATGAAAACGTGCCTTTAAATGTACTAATCTGCTGCCTATATTTAGCCTCCCGTCCCATGTTTATTATTATTTAAGAGATGCGGTTTAAACCAGATATTTACTTAAACTGTATAAAAATACTCTTAACCGCTGTTTATTGCCATCTTACGTTAACTAAATTTCCTGCTTTAACCCAGTAAGGGTTACCAAAAGTACCTGAGTCCAATAGTTTACTGGAATTTTGACACATTGCTCCTGATAGGACTCACGTCATAGCTTTTTCATCTCTGTCCACACATTTCCTTTGGGACCCATGTCAAGGCATTGTTATTGCCATTCCAAATGATGGGCATTGTTGTGTTTAAGCCAGTTTGTAACTGATTTGGTAGTGTACATCCCTAACCATTTGAAAGACAGATTTACACTCTGCCTTTAACTTCCTGGTTGATGTCTTTAGCATGTTCACCTAAGGCTTATTCCACATGCTTCCATTTATTTTCTTCACCCAGTCTCTCCTGCAGCAAAACACCAATAGAAGATGCTGCTACTATTGCCTCATTTCACAGTTGGGATGGCAAGCTTCAAAGGCTTTTTCCTGTCTGAATGGCATTTTACCCCAACCTGGTGTGGAACTCATCAATCAGTAACAATCTCTTGCCAGCGAGTGTGTTCTAAGGGTCTTGAGCTTTTGTTATTGGTTTGAAACGGACATTTTACACTAAAGTTAATCAGTTTGTTGTGTGTTTATAGTTGCATCTGAACATTTTAATCAAAGACAAAGTAGACTTAACAGAGTGCTCAATTTTCTTCAGTTTTTTCTTGATGTAAAGCAAACAAGCAGAATTAAATATTCAGCAATCAGAGAAACTTGTGGTGACCTGGAAGTTTCTTAAACACTTATTTGTTGTCTTCTTTATAGGTTCTCTTCTTGACTTTACAGATTTTCTCCCAGAGAGGCTTCGAGTGAGATTTACACAAGCAAGACTGGATAGTGACAAATAGGTTCAGCACTAACACGCGTCTTCGTGCAATGTCGAAGAGTGGCACATGGCCAGGCAACGTTGCCATGGAGTCACTGAATAACATGGACAGTGCAGGGAGCTGTGACAGTGTAATCAGCACAAACTCTGCCTGGGTGAGTGGCACTGTAAGTCTCCTTATGTCTTTCATCTGATTTTTGTGAGATTATCCCATTTTTTAAGGTCTGTTGGCAAAATAAGGAGAAGAACAAAAATTTGTGATTGGTTGTAATGATGTATTTCAGCAAATTTACAGACCTAATGAAAAAGTCTCAGTATAAGCATAGTATACAAAGTGTGTCTTTTAAAATGAACCAGGAGTAAACACTAAAGGGCATGAGTAATTAGCTTTCCAATTTAATTGAGTTTAGACATTTAGCTTATAATGGTTCTTATTATTAAAAAACCTTGAAAGGAAAAAAACAAGCACAAGACAGCCAAGAACACAACCAAAAGATACCAAAGCATGATCACATTTCATCTGTCATGCTATTCAAATGCCATTAGTCCGTCTGCAGTACTCTTGCAGCAACATGCATTTCGACCCAAAAAAGTTACTTCAAGCCTACGTTACACATGTTGTGGATTTAACAGAAGTAGAAAAACTGACATTTGCATTTCAATTTTTCTCTTTGGCTAAGACCCAGGAAAAAAATGCCACTCAAGCAAGTTACCAGTAAAGGAACATATTTTTACCTGAACAATGTTTTGCTCAACACAAGCACTAACCTCAGTGATATGACTGTTGACTCCATCTTAGATCTATCTGCATTCCAGCCATAGCATACATTGTGCTCTTCCTTCAGCTTTGGCTTATTGGTTCCCTTAGATCCAAAATTCCAGTTGTTTCTTAAGTTATTTGCAACGGAAGGCCTATTGTTGGAGGATGAGGAGAAATCTGCCCTCTCTACTTTCTATGGAGCTCACCTTCATTTCCTGCATAGATAATTTTTCCAGCAAAAACTACTGTAGCCACACATCCATTAAAACAATACATTCCTGTCCTGTTTTGTGTGTATTGCCATAGAGCATGACAGGCTTCAAGATGGAGGACACATCATTATCGTTGTCTGGTCTTCCTGTTTTAGATCTTACTCAAAAGGCTATTTTTGTGTTAGAAATGTGTAAGATCAATTGAAAGAATAATTGCATTTTATGTATTTTTGACTTTGAACTTTGAAATGACTTCACTATACTTAGGCGTTTTTATTGTTTTGCAGAGCGAGGATAGTATGGAGTACCTATCTGCTGAAGAGAAGGCATGTCTGATGTTTCTGGAGGAAACGATCGAAGCACTGGAAGTGCAGGAAGACAGTGGCTTATCAAATGACGAGCCAGACATGTGGTCAAAGACGGAGAGACAAGCTCAGATAAGAAGTAATGGTATACTTTTTGGGTGATTTCTACAATAGTTGAATGTAACATGCACTGTCTGTATGAATGACAGTGAATGAAATGTTAACAATACTTTTGTTTTTCTTAGATGTTCCCACTGAAATGCTCGAATCAGGAAGTCTCAGGATATCCACCCTATCTCCCCACACAACAGCAGATTCTCCATCTGCTGGATTAACCACAGAGCATCACGCTTCAAATCAAAACTCCAACCCACAATGTGCTTCCACGCCTGCAGTCGGCATGAAAGATGTTAAAACAGAGGTCCTGGGAGTTGAAACTTATCCTTCAGTGTCTAACTCTGGTTACACAACCTTATCATCAGACAAAACCATTTACGTTTCAAAGTTAGATGGAGATCTTGAGCTTGAGAATGTCACAAATTCTGGAGATGCCTCAGAGAATGATCTGGATATAATCCCTCCACCCACAGACTTCAGAGATAAACCAGAATCGTACTTGCTACCGGAGGCCATGACCGTGGTCCCGCCACCGGAGGCCATGACCGTGGTCCCGCCACCGGAGGCCATGACCGTGGTCCCTCCACCGGAGACCATGACCGTGGTCCCGCCACCAGCAGCCATGACCATGGAGGCCACGACCATGGTCCCGCCTCCGGAGGCCACAGCCATGGTCCCCTCACCATCAAACGGCTTTACAAAACAAAAACGAACTGTTGATGTGGAGCAGATGCGCTTGAGAGCTTCTGTGAAGAGATCTGTTGTAGACTCTTCTGCTGCTGAGGATTCTTCTAGCAAAGCCTCAGAAGTTGCTTCACTTTTACCCCAAATGAATCCCTCTACTGAGCCTTCAGAGCCCAGAAGCCCACCTGCTGTGGCCCCAAAACCTAAGAAGCTACCTTCAAACATTATTTTAAAGTCACCAAAGACACCGACACTTGTCTCTCATGGAAACCCAGGGCATTCGGTACCCTCCCACAGTGATCGGATGTTGTCGGACCCTCAGAAGGTTCGAATGGAGGCCCTCAAAAAGCTTGGACTGCTTAAAGACAACAAGGAGGAATCAAGTCATGCTGTAAGCCCTAAGCTTCCTCTGAAATCTGCTGCATACAAATGGTCACCGGCGAGCCCCTCTCCTCCAGTCAGTCCTGCTGCTCCTCACACACCCCCTGTAACACCATCTCTTACCCCAGTCATTAGTCCCCTACAAGCCATTGTACTCCAACAGCCTGTGTTGGCTCCTATTGTGTCACCATCAGCTTCTTCAGCATCTCCTCCCATTGAGGACGCTGATATCCTCCCAGCACCTGCAGCTTTCAGCGATGGATTTGGGCCTTCAGGTGATGAACTTCCTGCTGTCACAGAGGCCCCTTTCAGTACCCTTCCTAACACATCGCCACCAAAGGTGATCAGTATGAAATCGGCAACCTTGGAGCGATCTGGTTTGGGTCTGAGCAGCCACATGTCCAATCAGAGCTTATTGGAGATAGCTGGTGGCGAGCAAGACCCAAAGCACCTGCGCAACACTCGACCAAGACCTGCCTCTCTGGGGACTAGGAAAGACTTTTCTCACACTAAAGGTGAGGGTTTGGTGGCAAGCGGAACGTCAGAATCCCAGAAGCCCCAACCTACACAGGCATTCCACCACAGAGAGTCTTCTAAGCTGCCTCGATCTCAAGGCATCAGCGTGGTGATCTGCCCTCGCGCAGAGAATGAAGAGGAACGGCGCCAGGCCCTGAAGAAGCTGGGACTGCTCAGAGACTAACTTCCAAATGTACCTTTATATATTGTAAAAAGACTGATGCACACTATATCTGGGTTTAAATGCTGAAGGAGTGCCTTAACCACATTCTTATGCTTCTGTTTTCCACTGAATACTATGTAGTTGACTGTACACTAAGTGTCTGTGCTTCCTTTGACCATTTAATAGCTCAAATCGAAATGTCAAAATTAGTGTATTTCACAAAACTGCAATGAAAACACTTTTTGCATCACACAAGTCATGTGATCAACAACTGAATGTTACTACTTGTAGAAAAGATGAAGACAGGAAGTTGTAGGAGGATAATGGCTCTGCATTTTTTAAAAATGATTTATTGGTGAAAAAAACTTATTCACATGTGATTTTAATTGCTTTTCTTATTTAATGGGAACACCGCAATTGTGTAATTGTTTTTTTTGCATTAGGAATGTCAACAAAGTTTTACACACATTGATAATGGAAACGGAGCTTGTGTTTCACTTCTCTTACATCAGAGTCATGGTAGCTATAATGTCTTTGATATTATTTACCGTTAGAGTCTGTAACAACATGTTTTTTTTGTCTGCTGATTTGTTTGACTTAATCCCACCAGGTGCTGCTGACTGTTTCAACTCTTCACCATTTCATGCTTTTGCAGTTTTGGTCATTTTGTGCCTAGCTTTTTTGGGTGCTAATAGGAGTCATCTCCCACCAGCTTTTTTCTCACAGACCATTTGTGAATTTGTTCCCACCTAGGGGATGTTTCTTTACCACTGTGATTTCCAATGCTTCAGAATAAGTTTTTACCTAATCCGCTTGTAGTCGACTGCGTTTAAACGTGATAATGAGACTTTGACCAGGAGGTCTTTCACAGTTGTTTTGGGCTAATAAGGAGTCAGAATCTCATACGTCATTTGGCCCAAACAGGAAGCAGAATTGCAGTCAGTTAAGTGGGAAATTGCAGGCAATTTTTTTTTAAATAACGTAGAATCAGATTATCCGAGGTTGGAGTATTTTATAAAAAGTTGTTTATGAATATTTGTATACATGGAAGAAATGAATTGTCTCATGGGCCTGAAATGGGGATAAAAATTGGCAAACTGACCCAAAGTCTGTTCTGTTTTTCAAAGACTTTTTCTCTATTTATTCTTAACTGTATCCTGTTGACTTTCTCAAACAACTATTTTTATGTTTTCATTAAATATAACTGTATAAAACACTTTCTACTTGTGTTGAAGCCTCTCTTTCTGTGTCTTTAGAAACAAATACAGTACATGATCAAAATCTGAAACATCTGCCTTGTTTGGCTCATACATTAAAAACAAAACTACACTTCAGCTACTGCAATATGGAGTCAGTCTGGGAGCTGCAGGAATAAATGCATTTATCTGAACATGATATAACCTGCATTTAAAGTGTGTCATGATTATTATTCACAATGATGTCAGCCCCTATGTGTCGCATCAAAGCAGACACTGATGCACAGATTCAGGTTTGGTTTCTCCACTTATGTGTGTGTGTGTTGGTGGAAAAAGAGGTGCAACCTGTTCTTCAGCCCTGATGGAAAATAGTTGCTACAATCACTTCAGTGACTTTTTCTTGGGACTCTGTGTAATAGAGTAGCATGTCACTGTGAAATGAAGGCATTAAAGCATGTACAGTTTGATATTTCATAGTGGAGATGATATGAAAAGACAGATATACATGCATTGGTTTCCCACCATAAGATAGCCAAAGAGTTACACTTTTGTTTCATCTTCTTGTAATTCTTCCATATCAGTCATATTTTGGGATTGCATAAGAATATGTGGTTCCAACCGATTCTCCCTGAGAATCACCTGAACTACACATTTCTGCAGCACCTCCAGAGTTAACCAAAGAATCTTAGCTGCTTCTCTGATGAATGCTTTTCTTGGCTTGGAATATTGTCTTTTAACCTAACTCTGCATTAAACTTCTCCCTAACCTATCCAGCGTGTTCCTTGTACTTCTTGATACCTCTGTTCATTGGAATTACTGTAATTGATTATTTTAAACAAAGCTGAACTCCATCCACCAATTCAGTGTCTTCTTAAAGATCTTATTTAGAGATATTGGAGTCAAAAGCACAGAACATAAATGTGCATAGCACTTTCCAAAATTTGATTTGCACATATATTGAAAAGTATGCATCCTTTACCTTCTATTTAAATATGTGGTGTTTCTCTATTCTATCTCACGTAATCCCATTAATATAGATTGACATTATTGATTGTAAGGAGGCAAAATATGACAAGGTTCCAGGGATATGGACATGTTTGCATGGGGCTGAATCATATATTCAGTCTTTCTTTTCTTGATTTCATTTAGCACTTTCTGCACATGAGGACATATATTAATTAGCAACTCAGTTTGTTCACTGTGAGAACAGTGCATCTCATTTAACTGCATAACTTGGCATACCATTAAGGGTGTGGTGCATCGATGAGCCTTACACCATCCATCTTTTTTTATTATTATTGTTGTTGTTCTGATCACATCTGAGATATTTTCTGAGCCTAACTTTGTATCCAGCCCCTCATTTGCAGATCTTGTTGACAGAATATTTTCATATGTTGATGTGTTTATTTTTATACACCTTGCACAAAAGGCGAACTGTCAGGGGGAGCAAACACCAGCCAACTAAAAAGGGGATTTAAATGTTATTTTTAATACTAGCAAATAAAACACAAGTGTACTACAAAAAAGACATAAATTTGCAGTTTACATTTTTTTTTAAAGATTTTGTACAGAAAAGAAACTGGAAGACAAAGCAACTCAGTGTTGGCAAACAAACACCAGAGGCTTTGTGCTGCTCTGTGGCATGTTGCTGTGTGAGTCGACTCTCTCTTCTGACAGCTGACCTTACTGAGGAGGAGTGCGTGACAGCTCTCGTCACTTTACCTGTTACCTTCACAGACCTCGTCTCGTAGCCTGCAACCACAATGTGCAGCATTCCTACAATAAACAGTTTGCAAAGGTGACACATCCCCAGAGAAAAATGAAAGTTGAATAATTCAGTAGTTGGCAGGGATTAACTTTCCATCGTATTTCGAAGAGGATCTGTGTAAGAGCATAAAATCTGCAGTTGAAAGTGAAAGGACAGTTGTGTTCATCATGTGACCCCAGCTTTAAAATATGGCAGACCACAGTAGAAACACCTCAGAGAACTTTAGACTCTGCACAGTCTAAAGTGCAGAGTCTAGAGGGAAATTAGTACTACAGCCTAATAATGGAACATTAAAGAACTGTCTGTAACTAAATTAGATATGATCCCCACTCATTTCCTATCTGAGGAATAATAAAAGCTGTTTTAGAAGGGCACACAGTGTTTCAGCTGTGACTTTATTTTCCACTAGAGGGCAGTCTGGATTCATCAACCAAAATTTAAAGCTGTCGGAATGACATGTTGAATACACAAATATTTTACATGTATATAAACCCTTCAGGTTTTATGAAGACCATATTAGTATATAGTAAGTACTCTTCTTCTGCTCTTCTTGGATATTTGTGAAAAGAAGCCCTTTTACTTTCTGTTGCTTTAAAGGATAATCCATGATTCCATGATCATTTTCCTTTTCTCTTAAGTGCTGAAATTACAGGCAGATAGGCTGTAAAAAAAAGTTTAAAAGAAAAATTATGGAAATAATGTGTAATTTTACTACTAACTGGAATTTGAAATCAGAAAGCACTGAGTTGTGTTCCCTAATTCTGCTTGCGATGCACTTTTTGTTTAATGTTTTTGGTTTGTTTTTATGATTATTGTTTTTTGAAGGATTCTTTACAGAGGCCCTGAGGTGCAAATCACTTCAGAAAATTGAAAGCACAATTACAAATTACAAAAGCACTACAACATGAATGAAATCGCTACAACATAAACGAAAGCGCTACAACATGAACGGAAGCGCTACAACATTAATGGAAGCAAAGCGCTACAACGTGAACGAAAGCGCTACAACATAAACAAAACGGAAGAGGTATGTCCCAGTGGGAGACCTAAGAAATCGCTGATTGGACTACAGCTCGTTTTTGAACCGGAAGTTATTCTGGATTTAACGTGTTTTTTAAAAACATGAATGTAATTGGTTTTCGTTCATGTTGTAGCGCTTTCATTAATGTTGTAGCGCTTTCGTTCATGTTGTAGCGCTTTCATTGATGTAGCGCTTTCATTAATGTTGTCATATTTTTGTAATTTGTAATTGTGCTTTCAATTTGCTGCAGTGGTTTGCACCTCAAGGCCACTGTAATCTTACAAAGTAAAGAGTATTTGGCATTTGTTGGTTGTCTTATTTATATCATAATTTAGTCGTTTGTAATTTATTAAACATAAAAAGGAATTTGGCATTCATTTGCTTGTTTCAAACTACATATTCAAGTCTTTTTGAAGCTCAGGAGTTGAAAAATTCACAGTAGCAGATAGTCTGGGAAGACATTTTTATTCCTTTTGTTCTGGTTAAAAGCTCAGCCTAGACATGAACCCTTATGTCTTTAACAGCAGTTTTTTTTTTTTTACCTTTTGAAAACAGAATTTCTTTGTCTTGTTCTATGAAGAGGAAGTGATTCAGATTTGGGAATCAAAGCAGAGAATAACGTAAGGACTAAATGTGGGCGATTTGCGGGAAGGATTTGCTCACTGAAGTGTCACCGTTGAACTTCAATCCCCATGAGCCCTAAGCTTGGAGATCCATCAGTGGGTTAATGAATTTTTGTGGTTTGATAAAAGTTAAGTGTAGATTTCTGTTTTTCAGATAAGCTGAAACTATATGAGACTCCTTGGAAACATTCCCCTTGTGACAGGAGCCAGAAGAAGCTTTCATAGCTGCTGGAATATCTGACTAGACGATGAGCTCATGGGACTTCCCCACCATCTTGGCCTTGTTCTGTACTTACCTTCTTACATATTGTCTGTCTTAAGCAAGCCCCCCTCCCCCCTTTTGACCTTTCCTCCACACATGAGTTGATGATGGAGGATTAGTTGGGACAAAGTGAAACAGAGCCACTGCCGAGCATGCTCAGGTTTGAGCATGCCTAGCCAAGTTCTGCGTCATTAAAACAGTTAGCTGAGAATAAATGTCTGTCATCTCTGCTGTGTTTGAAATTGCCTGCCAGCAGATATACTTTAAGCACAGTACACTTGAGGTGAACGATTATGCTTCTTTGAATGATAAAACCACAGTGAGGATTACATTTGGGAAAATATCCACCGCTTTATCTCATTTGATCTTGACTAGTCCACTTGATTGTAGGCGCTCACGCACACTCACACTCAGCTCAACACATAGCTGCTTCTGCATGCTGAGTATTACCTACATATCTCCTGCTGTAATGGTAAAACTCACAGCTGTGGGAAATAAGTAGGCATAATCTAGAGAAGTGGAAAGACTCATTAGAAACCTTCCAACACAGGTCTCTGCAGCAGTGTTGTTTCCTTCACAGCACTGCTTTGCTTTTTGGAGAAACTGACATGGTAAAAGAAAACCTACCCAGGATTCTTTTGGACCTTGCGTAGAATTGGATTTAGGGTACCGGTATTATTTTACAACATAGCAGTATTGTGCGGTTAGTTCTATGACGTGGCATGTCAATAGAGACACAGTAGAGCTGAGTTTAATTAGGCGTATCGATAAGCAACCACTGAAGATGTTCAACTATGTTGAAACTACAGTTTGTAGTGAGAATTCAATGACTCTTTGAGGCCCCCCTTCTAAGAGTAATGTAGTTTTCTTCTGCCACTGACTCTCTCAGGGAACAGACTTGCAATACCAAAACTCTGCAAAATCTGTGAGTTACAGGGATTTTGAATACAGACCAGAAAAAGAGAGTTTTTCTTCCAGTTAGTAGAAGATGAACTTTGGGATGCAATCACAGCACACAGCCTTTGTGGATAGATCTCAGTCAGCCTTTCACTTCTGCTCACTGCGACTTTACTCCATTTCTTCATTGCAAAACTGCTCAGGTTCCATCAGGTTGCTTGGGGATTGATTATGAACAGCCTTTTTCAATCCCCGCCACAAATTCTCTACGAGATTAATGTCTGGGCTTTGACTGAGCCCCTTCAGAACATCCACCATGTTGTATTCAAACCATCTCTGTGTAGCTTAAGCTGGATGATTCAGGTCGCTGTCTTGATGGAAAATAAACATCCTCTGAAGCCGTAGTTCTCTTGCAGTCGTAAACAAATTGTCCTACAGGATTTCTCTATATTTTGCTGCATTTTTTTTTTTACCTTCTACCTTTACAAGCCCTCATGGCCTGCTGCAGAGAAACATCCCTCTGCAGCAATGGCTTTGCTGTTGCAATGGCTTTGCCTGCAGATGCTGCATCGCAACACTTCACAGTGATGACGTTGTGTTTGAGTTGATGTGCAGTGTTCGGCATTAGCCAAACATAGCAACTAATCTGACATCCAAAAGCTCCATTTTGGTCTCACGAGAACAAAGAATTTTCTTCCACTTGAACATGAAGTCACCAAACTAGTTGAGCTTTGATATGTTTTCTTAAGCAACAGCTTTCTTACTGCCACTTTCGCATAAAGTGTGGCTGGTGAAGAACTTGGACAACTGCTGTTGTATGAAGAAAAGACTGTAACTCCTTCAGATTTCAGCTTTTTCTCTAGACTCCTCCTTACATGGTCATGGTTTGTCAGGAGGATCTTATTTACATAGATTTACACATGACATGTCCCTTTCATTTCATGATGATAGATGTAACTGAACTCCAGTTACAGCTGTGTGCTTTGGAGATTTTTTTTATTTTATCAGTCTCCTCACTTACACTTTTCAATAAGTTTTCTCTGATTTGATTGGAGTATTCTTTTGTCTTCATGCTGCAATGGACCTTCCAGACACAGCTGTCCTTTTATTTTGCAATAAAAAAAAAATCCAGATATTATTGCTCATGGCTGATTTGTAAAAGCAATAAAAAGGATAAGACATCCAAGTGTTTTAATACTTTTTATAGGAACCGTAGATGACACATCTTTCTCCAAAGTCATTAAAATTTCAGATTTTATTGATCTGGGATGTGTATATTTTTACTGCGGTGAAAAAATAATTATGAGCAAAATCCAAAATGAACAAAGAATATAGGTGACATCATCAAAACTGTAATTACCAGTGAGGTATATTATTTTATCAAAAATAAACCAAACCCTGAAATAATAATTACTCTTGTGGTCTAAAAAAATTTTTTATTTTCATTTTTATTTAACATTTTTGTGCAAATACTGTGAACCTGTGATGTTTTTACTCACTGTCGTACTGCTTTAAGAATCTCATGCCAGTCCATGCTAAGATAGCCGGCATTTGACTCAAAACTCTGCTTCTTCTCTCTTGATAACTAGATTTCCTCTTGAACTCTTTGCTCTCTGTTAGTGCCAGTGACCGAGGCTGTGGTCGTGAGGCATTCCAGGGGCAAGCCCGCAGCGCTTGTGTGATGACTGCACTAAAGTGTTGAACTCAGCAAGCCACTCTGTTCCCCTGTGGTGCTGGCCTGGTGAGTACCAAGACATCCTGCTGGGCCTGCGGTGGTGTTGGTAACCTCGCATATAAAGAGTGTTTTTAAAAAAAAAAAAAAAAAAAGAAGAAGAAGGGGAAAGTTCTGTGCTGTGATACCAAGTGGTTTCATGTATAAATCTTTCACATGATCAGAGTGCAGCTTCTTACACATTTGAGGTGTCTCCAGCTTAGCTTGTGGCAAACAGCATTTGCAATGGCTTTCTCTGAAGAAAGGGTTTCATGACAGCCAGGTTTAGCGTGAAGCTAACCGTTGCCTTGCCAAAAGAGCTGCTACAGACTTAGCATTGGACTAGGTTGTCCTCATCCAGGGTATCATTTCGTTCAAACTTTAAGACAAATTTTAAACACAAATTGATTGTTTTGGAAGTTTTGAATGAAGCTGGTTGCACTGTGTTTTATTTAGGAGTATCAGAAAACAAGGTACTGGATACAAATCCACGTCACATTTAAAAATATATGTATTTTTATTTTGTTTTCAAAATTTTTATTTTTTATTTTTTGCTTTAATTATCCACTACTTTGCACCAGTCTATTAAATCCCCAAAGGAAATGCATCGTAGCTTGTGGTTGCAACCTTGCTGTTGCCTTTGTGCATATCACATCTCTGGAAGGTGTTGCATAAAGCTATCTCTGTCCCCATAAATTTCAGTCCAATTTCACTTACTAACCATGGAAGACCTTTGTTGCTCTCCTGACACCTTCTTCATTCTCCCTTTGCTTTTTACCTAACATGCAGCAAAAGTCCTCTTAATGTGAAGAATCATAAATTAAACATCACCTATATTTCCCTTGTGTGTCTGTCGGTGTAAAAAATAGCTTGTCTCGGTGCGCGGTGTGTTGCCCGTGCACAGCACTCTGTCTTTAATGACGTGTTGCCAAGAAAAGTGTGCTGATCCTCCGCAGCAACTCGTGCTCGGTCTTGGCTGTAACCGTGTGCGCTGACTTTCTCAAACTCCCAGAGTGGCTGTGAGCTCATTTGGTTACACAAGTGCTCACAATTACCCAGAGATTTGGCCATGGGGACATGGGATATTTCTATATCCCTGTCGGATGTTATTTTAATTACACCAAACCAAGCAGTTTGGTAATTCTTTTGAATTCTTCATTCAAAGGAACGAAGAATAAAACTCATTTCAGACTTCCAATGCACAAATATAGAGGTTGACTTTGTGCTGTAGATTGTCATGGTTTCTTTCTTCTTCTTCAGAGGCGTCTCTGAAAGTTTACCTGTAACCAAGTTTATTTCTGGCAAAACAGTACAGAGTGGCTTGTGAAACCATATTAAATCACATCTTGTATCAAGGCTTTTAATTTAACTTAATTACATTATCACAAGTCATCTTTATTAAAGCACAGGTAATGACAACATTCAGATAGGATGAAAGATAATGAAAATCTGCCTCGAGCCATTTAAGTTTGTGTGTGTGTCTTTAATTCTCTGTGAGGCAGAGCTCTTATCTCCAATCAGCGTCATTGTGAAGCCCTAATTATATTTGATTGAGTAAAAGAAATTACACATGAGAAAAGGGATGATAATTATAGTGCAGAAATCTGCGCGCACCATAAAATGCAAACATAAATGCATTAACACAGCTGATTAATTCAGGTGTGAAAGAGGCGGCAGGTGTGAGGATGCAGATGGTCTAAATGCATTGGCGCTTCCTGAAATAAAATTGTTGAGAATCAAACTCGTCAAGGATCGTTCGTTGATTTGGGGGTTAATTTTGTGCTCATAATCAGGCGTTTGCAATAATGGCGGATATAGAGCATCTTTAGTGCAGCAATTTCCACTCAGGAAGCTTTAATGTCCTGCTGTTGTCCTATTTTCAAAGAAATTTTCTTTCTTTAGAAAGACTCCCAATATTAGTGACACCAGACATGACTTATTTGATAAAGAGAAAGGAAACTTCCCACTGGGAAAGACCCTGTACTAACAGGCAGATAATATGGTGCTGATTATGGTTTTGGATCAAGATGACAGCCAACAGTATGTGCTTGCAGGTTTTTTGGTAACCAGATGATTCACATAAAGCTTTCACCAATGCTCCTGTAAACAATTACTGATTATGAGTTATTATACCTGAGGAAGCAATTCATTCTGGGTTGCACTTTAAACAACCGCTGTAGCGCATTCTACATATTAACTGAACATAAATAATGCATTTTTAATGAAAACCACTGGTAAATACAGGTAGAGAGCTTTACAACAAATTTCTTACAGAAGCATAATCTTAGTCTGAAAAATATGCAAAAATCCAGCCCTTAATGTTTTTTAAGTTTGGAAAACCTTTAAAAATTACTATACATGAGGTGGATTACACCCTGGACAGGTCTCCTGTCTATCACAGAGCAACACAGAAACACACATGACAAAATGATAGTTTTTCCTTACTTTTATATATTTTTTTTGTCTTAATTTCTCCATTAAGCATTTCAACGTGGTCTATGCTCCTAGCTCCTGTCTGCAGTTTGGTCCATTCTCAAACTCACACCTCATGACACAAGATCACTTTTAGAATGGCATTACTGAAATAAATGAACTTTTCAAAGATGTTCCAAGCACCTGAAGTTAATGTTGGATTGCTAAGTAATTGTAAAACAAGCTTTATTGAATGGAAAGTGAAAAAAATAAATAAAAAATTCCCAGAACATGTATCATAAGAAAAGGGGGCCCAACAGAAGTTCTAGTCTGGGCCTCATATAACCATGGCTCGCCTCTGCTTTAAATTATCCGGTATAAATGCGCCCTGGCTGTTTAGTTGGCCCAGATGATGATGATCTCCACGCTTTACTGGGTAACTACAGAATGCAATCTCCAAGCTATTACTTTTTTCATCTGAGGCGTTTATAAACCCATCAACCCCCCCCCTTTCAGCAGCTCCCCACCTTCTTACAACAATTGCTTTTTACCACACTGCCGTGACTGCAATTTATGTTTTTGCGCAGGTGCACGAGCCGGACCCGCACCTCTGCGCACGTGGTAACCCCCTGCTCACCTTGAGCCCAGCCAGCACCTGCGTATAAGTTCCTGCAGAACAAAAAAAGAGAGAGAGGAAAAGAGATAGAGGCTGAGGTAGGAGCGTCGGAAGAGTCAAGAGCACTGATCGTACGCTCCTTCCTCTCTCCTCCCCCTTTAGACCCCGTCGAGCACTCCATCTCTCGCTCCTTTCCCCTCTCTCTCTCTCTCTCTCTTTCTTAAATTGGCACCGTCTCTGGGCTCGAACCATGATAACAGAACAGGCTTATTGCGCTCCGCGTTGTAGGGCTCTCCTCAACCCCGATCACTTTAAACTGAAATAAGAAGACGTTTAGAAGAGGGGAGAGAAGGGAGAAGAAAAAGAGGATCGCACCGTATCCTGTCAGCGGGTGCTCAGGAGGAGTAGCAAGACACTATATTTCTGCCACACACACCCTTCTATGTTCTGTGTGCTCCTGCGCATCGCAGATCCCAGAAAGTGTTCCTGTCGTGTTGAACTAAAGGAAAAGTTAACATGTATCTGCACGCTTTGGTACGCGCAAGCCTTGGATTTGTGGGTTTCCTTTTGGTCGCCTTTGTCCAACAGTCAGCTTCAGGAAGTAAAACCACTCAAGGTAAGTTGTCGCCTCCAAGTGCCTTTCATTTTACTAATTGCAGCCGATCATGTGCCTAAATTAGTTAATCAGACTGAAAGCAAACACATGTCCAAACCATTTAGAATCAATATCAGGGGCGCCCACAGAAAGTTTTCAAAACGGGTGGCCAGATTTTTTTTTTTTTTTTTTTTTTTTGAGGGGGTGGGGGGCAAATAATCTTGGGGGTGGCACTTAACAACCAAAAGCCAAAACTAAGTTTTGTTGTCATGGGATAGAAAGAGGGTTAAGGAGCAAGGCTGGATTTATTATTACTGAAGAAGCACCAATCAATTGGCCAATTTTTCCTTTATCCGGTTTGTAAAATGCATAAAACATAAGTAAATGAACCATTTGAGACCTAGAAACACGTAATCCAGGAACATGAACACCTACTTTTTTGAGGTGAATAAAAATCTGTCAAAAGTTCACGTAGCTTTAATGTAAAAATGTGGGAAATCTTTCAATTTTTAATTATTGTTTTTGTTGACAAAATAAAACCAAAAATACAAATCAATTATTTTTAAAAAAAAGTATCAGCAGGACAGACCTAAAAGAAAACTGGAAATCGGTATTGGCCAGGAAAAGGGTGATCACTGCATCTTTAATTATTACTTAGTAGTTGTTCCCTGCAGTGGGCACAAAAAAAAAAACTTACTTTCCTATTATAAATTATGAATAAAATATAGAATTAAAAAAACTACAAATGAGATTTGGTTGGGCAGAAAATTTACTAGCCAGACATTATTCATAAAACATTATTTACAGATTAAAAGTAACAAAGTGCATTGTTAAACAATGTAAAAATTGTCATGTAAAATTTATAATTGAGAAAATGCATTCTTAAATGAGGAAACAACCAGAGACCGGTATAAACTGTGCAAAAAATAATAATTTTGGAAGTCTAAACCACAGCTAAGACGTGAAGTTCCATGTTAATCATAACGGTGGACAGTGTTGGCACCACAGATCTGAATCAGGCGAACCATGATTACTTTGAAACGCAGATCTATAGTTTTTCAATTCCAGTTTTTCTTTTGAAGCAGATGCTTCCTGTTTATTCTACGTCTCATTTTGCAATCATTTAATTGCTTTTTATTGTCGTTCGTGCTGTGTCAATCTGCACAGTTGCTTATATTTATGAAGACTTGCCAAGACAAAAAAAACAAAAACAAAAAAAAACTCACAGTGAGACTGAAATTAAGTTTTTTTTTTTTTTTCTTTTTCTGTGAGTTTGCTGTTGTTGGAATGAAGCTGCTTGCTTTGATCTTGAGACGGCATCGGTTATGTGAACGGTTGCGTTTCGGAGGTAATCCTGCAGGTTATCGTAGCAAGAATACAGGGAGGTATTTGTCACAGTCTAGACAAGTATTTGACACCAGCCTGCAAGACACACACATACGCACTCGCAAACGGTGGAGTCTCTGTCTGTCAGACAGTGCAGCTACAGTGCTGTCCTCCTCTCATCTTGTGAGAATTCATTCAGACCAGACTGACCCGACCACCTTACAGGAACAAGAAAAGACACGGTGTAAAACCTTTGGCTCTCTGATCCTCTCTTCTTTCTCATTCCACCCCCTCTCACAGGTTTTCATCACTTAATTTTCCCACAATACAAACGCCGAGCAAAGCTACCCGAGTATTTGCATGCAAAGACACATCATGGTTTGTGTGTGAGTGGCTGATTGTGGTCAGTGATGTTTTGCACTCACAAAAAGACATCTCTCGGGCGGTCGACAAGGCAAAAAGAGAGAGAGAGAGAGAAAGGGGGTGGGTGACTATTTTGCATCCTGGGTGGTCTGCCCCCACTTGTGGGAAAACTCAATATTTACATTTTGCAATTAGAACTACTTTTTTCTCACTTTATTCTCCACAACATCGATTACACACTTCCTTGTAGCGTGGAATGCTCCTTTGGAGCAAGCGGGGCTGTAATGGCATGCACCTGTTTGTTGGTCACCGAGTGAAATGCTCCGGACGACCCACTTGATCGACTTCTCCTCCGCTTCCTGTTTATTGGTGCAAAGCGTGCTCCTTTGCTGCGGCTCTGAAGTTATTTGTGAGCATGTTGTGGGCCTAACTGCAAATAATATTGTGATTTAATGTTGATGACAACTCCGAGATGCTGAGAAGTCTTCAAAAATGGAAGTGGTTTAAATAAGAAAACCAGAAAGAGAGATGAACAATAGCTGGATTAAAAAAAACAAACAAACAAAAAAAAAACGCAATTTGTCGGTTGAGTATTTATTCAGCGCAGATGTTGTCTTTCATCAAAGTCATTCTAATCATGGCACTGTTTCTGGCATCAACCATTACTCAAAGAAAAAAAGGGAGTGGGAGAGCAGAGAGAGAAAGAAAGAGACAGGGAAGATTTGAGGATGTGGTGGAGAGAATGACAAAGAAGGGGAAAAATGAGAGCAGGGGAGATTAAATGCACGGAGAGAGGAGCTACAAGTGAGCAAAGAAAAAAAGGGAGCTGTACACGTCATGGCAAATCACTTTCCCCTCGAAAGGAGTCAGGATCTCTTGCGGTGGCACCAAGGCAACGGTTGGTGTGGGGCTGACATGCTGCTGTGGCTGGCTGTGTTGGTGTAACCTCTGCTCCGGGGCCCTGAGGGTCTAAAGACGCAGAGCTGCCGGAGTGGGGTGGAAGGCCACATGCAGGCCCTGACACACTGTGGGAACCGAGCGGCCTTAGCAATATGAGGCCCAAGTGACGGGGAGGCTTACCTTGAGATGCTAACTGAGTCTCCTCTGGCTGGATGCGATGGAAGGGAAGAAATCCCCCAACGCTCACTCACCCCTCTCCTCTTGCTTTGTTTGCTTTGTCCCCGCTTCCTCTCCTTTGCACTTAATGAAGGAGCCATGCTTTTTCTTAGTCAAATGCATCCATTGACTGCATTATACCCACTCTGTCAGCCATCGCAATCATTTCAGATAATAATTATCAGAGCTCCATTTCATCAACTTTTATTCATTCTTCTTTATCTTCTGACATGACCAGATGTTCAGCAACTGTACTTTTCACTCACATACAACAAAGACAAATACAGTGGTTTGGACATACATAATAACGTTTTCCTCAGAAAACTTGCTAAACCCGGTAGTTGGAGCGCTCTGCAGTCATTCATCCAGCGGCTCATCATGTATTTGAGTTAAAAATTTTTTTTAAAGTTGACAGGAAATTTGAAAATATCTCTTGATAATTATGTTATTGGAAGATGCATATCTGAACACAAACTATCAAGTCTTTAAAAATGCAAACATTTAAAAAGAAAAACTTAAATAGGCAATGCTAAGCCTGGTGGGGGCACAAGTAAAGCCTGGTAGCCCACCAGGTTTATAACACAGTGGGGAAACCCTGCATTATATTTAAATACACTCCATAGAAAATCAGACAATTTTGGTGGCAGATTTGTTTTTTATATTAAATAAAACAGAAGTTTTTCTGTAATTCAGATTACCAAAGCATTTATATTTGCTAGATTCTAGTTTAATAAGAGAAATAACTTTTAGGGATTTTGTTTTATTACTTTCAAGCATTTTGCAGTATTACTTTTCCTTTCAAACAACTCTTGAAACACACACACATGGCCACCCCGTCAAACTGGTCTGCCTTCTAATTACGAGAAAATATGGGAGTGTTGTTTCAGCCAACTGATTGACAGTGTGCAGCAACAAGCTATTCTAATAAAAAGAGGTTTTTACAACCTTTGAAGGTCAATAATTATTAACGGGAATGAGAGTTTAAAAAAAAAAAATACCACACTTTTTACCCTTTGGCCAGATTTTATCTCATAAAAATGCAAGGAATAATGTTTTTGTACTTCTTCTCAAATATTTTCAACAGCTTGAGGTGTAACCATAAGTATAGCTTTTATGAATTTTAACATTTTAAATTCTCATCCATTTTGCAAGGTATGAGAATAAGACCTCCCTTGAAACAGTATGAAACTCTATCTTTTTATCATCTCATCATCATTAAGGACTGACTCACAGGAACTGTATGATAAAACCTTTGCTGTTTTTGAAACCCAAACTGTGACAAACCTTGACATCTTCAACTGACCCATGCGTGTATATTGGAAAGTTTTCTCAT
Source organism: Brachyrhaphis roseni (assembly GCA_903066815.1). Taxonomy (NCBI): domain Eukaryota; kingdom Metazoa; phylum Chordata; class Actinopteri; order Cyprinodontiformes; family Poeciliidae; genus Brachyrhaphis; species Brachyrhaphis roseni. Next base: position 7,439 of record CAEFZY010024596.1, on the reverse strand, counting down.
AATCTTCTAATTTGGCTGCTGAGTGTCAGAATAAGGATGGGAGACTATTTCCATTCACAAAGCTTTGACATTTTTAGGTCATGTAATGTTGGAGGGATTGCAAGAACCTTCCGTTCTTAAGCATAAACTTTGTTGCGATCTCCTTGTGTGGGTTTTCAGTAGGCTTTTCCATCTAGGGTTAGTTAACCTGCTTTAGCTTAATTGGAACTCTATGTAAGTCTGAATAGATGTTATTTTTATGAGTATAAAGCGTCTCACTGTATGACAGTGTAGACGAGCATCTTCTCCCTGTGATGCCACCCTTATGTCACCTTGTTTAATTTTTAACATTTTTTTTTAGAAAGCAATATATTTTTTAGAAAAATGCATACCTTTACAAAAAATATTAAAATCTCGACTTTTTCACATTTTGTCACACTGAAACACTAAATGTCAATAGTTTAAGTAAAAAAAAGAATGGCACAGGAATGTGATTTTAATTATTTTCCTAATAAAAATCAGAAAAGTGGAATGTCTAGATATATTTAACCTTTCTGACACTAATAACCCTAAAGAGAAGCTAGTGCAACCAACTGCCTTCAGATGTCATAGTAAGTAGACATCTATCTGTATATTTAGCCTCCATTTAATATTAGCAAGAAAACTTTCAAGATTAAAGGACACAAAAACAGGTCGAAAATAAATGTATAGAGTAGCTTAAGCCTCCTATTATCATCATGAGTCAAAAATGTACAGCAGTAATGACGAATTGACATATGACAAAGGAAAATAGTTTGCACTGCTTTTGCACCTTGCAAGACACCTAAACTGACAGGCCTGGCAAGGAAGGCCTCGATCCGAGACGAAATCAAGAGGACCATGCTACCTTTGGAGCAGCAGCAGAGATCAACATGGATAGTATAAAAAAATCTCCCTACAAGACAACCATTAATCTTGTCTTTATGGAAGAGTGACAAGTTTCCGCAAACCATTAAGGACAAACTTCAAACATGTGGAAGAAGGTTCTGTCATTTGATTAGATCAAATTGTAACTTGTTAGGCACATGCCAAATGCCATGTGTAGCAGACTGCACATCAGCTTAAACACTGTCCCCACAGTAAAGTATGGTGGTATCAGTGTAATGATGTGGGGACACTTTACTTTATCAGCAACAAAGGAGCAAGTCGACGTTGATGGATAGTTCAAGAGAGCCAAATACAGAACATCCTGGAAGAATACATACAGCCAGCACTACAATGGTGCCATTTTATAGAAAGTCATGTTCATGTGTTAGACTGGCCTAGTCAAAACCAAGACCTTAATCCAATTAAGAATGGCTAAAATTGATGTCAACAGGTGGGCCCTGTAGAATCTAACTGAGCTTGAACTATTTTAGTAAAAATGTCAATCTGTTGATGTATAAAGCAGATGGAGAGCTAGCCTTACACACTTACAGCAAAACTGCAGCAGTCTACAAAGTAATAATGTAGGGGCCTAAAAACAAATGCATACTATACTTTTGAAATGAAAACCATGCATGCGTTACCTTCCTTTTCACAGTTATGTGCTACTTTGGGTTGGTCTGTTACTCCTTACAAGATATATGTAGGCTTGTGCTTGTCATGTGAAAAAGTTCAAGGAGTATCAATACTTTTTCAAGGCATTTTAAAATAAAGTTTTTGACTTCATATTTATGCTCTTTGGTTGAAAGAGTTGAAGGTTGAAAGGCTCATTCAGAGGGAGCTTTACTCCTGCCAAATGCTGTAGCCTTGAACTCAGTAGTTTGTGCTGTTTATCAGAAAGGGAGGAAAAAAGACTGGCGGCCAGAGACTGCCTTCTGTTATGCCGAGTCATAGTGCCTCGACATTTGGACACCGTTTTAACGTCTCTCGTCATATTCACTTTTCATTTCACTGACTGCATGGTTTCTGCTCTGTCCCCTCACTGTACAAGTGGGATATGTAACAGTCAAACCTTCCTCTGAGAATGACGTTGCCTTTAAAACAAGCAGACTTAAAAGTGCCTACTTGTCCGCTTAGGTGTCATGCACAAATGAGAAACAAAAGATGTTCGTAATTCAGGCTTTTTTTGAAGGAAATGTTTCCAAGAAAGCACAGAGTACATATATTTTTGCAATCAGCGTACTCGAGGAGCTTTTCACGTTCTCATTATGATCAGAGCGCTCAAAGTAAGTTCAGCCTTGGCGTGACCCCCGGTCACTCTCTGATGAGTGGGTGGAGGTTACCAGTCCAGTTTCTCTTTAGGCAAAAATTAAATGTTAGCATCTCATCTGTTCCTTTAAATCACCCCTCTGGGACAAATAGAGTTTTATTGAATTGTTTGAAACTGGTGCTCCTTGGAAGCTGTGGATGTTGTTCATGAGAAGAGAGACTTTATCAGTATTATCCTGGCATTAGTAGAGTGGTGGAGAAAAATTAAAATCCTGTCTAAAACATTAAATGTATGACTGATTCTTTTCTGTAAAAATGTTAAAAACTCTGGGTTCAGAAAACTAGATTTTTCCACTGAATGTTAACAATTGCATCAAGTCAATATACTTGCTAACATATTAATGCATCTTTGAGTTTTCCCCATATTGCTATGTTAAAATGTCAAGTTTCGAAGAATCTCCTCAAAGCTTATAATTTGTGATAATTCTACAGTGAAAGGGACATTATTTATGTTCTTTAAGTGAATGTTTATATATACACACACACACACACACACGCGCGCCCACCCCCACACACACATCTAAAACATGTGTTGTGCATTTGTATTCATCTCCAGTGAGGGAAGTGTCTACACTAAATTTGCACATCTATAGATTTAAGCTTTTGCCCACTCTTCTTTTGTAAAATAGCCAAAGCTCTGATTGCATGCAGATCATCTGGAAACAGAAATTTTCATCTCTTGCCAATTCTCAATTAGATTTAGACACTTGAAGCTTTTCTTGGAACTGTGCCATTGTAGTTCTGACTGTATGCTCAAGATTATTGTCCTGCTTGAAAGTGAAGTTGTGTCCCAGTCTCTTCAGGCTCTTAAAGATTTTCTTCCTAGATTGGCATAAATTGGCCTGTGCATCTTCATCCATCTTTCCATTAACTTGAGCCTACTCCCCTCCCCCTGCCCCACAGCATAATACTACCACCAACATGTTTTACTGTAGGGCTTGGTTGTTCAGTGTTAGTTCCTCAGTACATGGCGGTTTGCATGAAGGTCAAGAGCTTAACATTTTGATCTCATTTGACTTGAAAACATTTTTTCGCAGAAAAAGTTTTTGTTGTTTTCCTACACGGCTTGTAGCAACATTCAAAGTCGACTTATTATTGGCTTCATTTAACAATAACTTTCTTCTTTTCACTCTAATAGTAGTTTAAGTCTAAGCCTTGTTCTGTCTAAAGTTGTTTCCACCTGAGGTGTTGATCACTTCAGCTCCTCCAGAGATTCTTTTTAGGTTTTAATGTATCTTTTAATGTCTTTGTAGATCCTTTCTCTTTATTTGGTCTGTGAGCTGTTCAAAGATTGATATATGTTTTTTAACCTGACCCGCCTTTAAACCTCTCCTCAACTTTACTTTGCCCTCCTGAGCTGTCTGGTGCGTTCCTCGGCCTTCATGATATTTGATCACTGATATTTCCTGAGTGCTTCACAGAACAGCTGGATTTATACTTAGATTAGATTACACACATGTAGCTTTACTATTTTCTCATTAAATAAATTAGGTGGATTGGATGAATTTGTCTATTACAAAAAGTTCCGATATAAGATTTCAAGAGTGTATTTGTTTTGTGACAATGAATACTTTTGCAAGGGACTGTATTTGACTTGGTATTTTCTATAGTAACTGCATTTACTGGTGTTTTAACCTAGTAGAAAGTGATTTATTTTCTTCTTGTATTAAAACCATAAGCCTAAATCTCCACAACACTTATTTAAAGGTTGCTTGGATTAATGAAAGACTAATTACACATAATGTTATGTATTAGTTTTCTCACACATTTACATCTGATAAGACACAAGCTTTATTAAAAAGGGATTGAACAATCACAACGCAATTAACACTCCTTTGTCTTTCTTGTCATATTTAGCGTAAGTAGATTTCTTTTCAGTACGTCACCTGATAGATTTTTAGAAATGCGAAAAAGCTGAAAAGCAATCAAAATGCTTTTATGCTTGTTTTTTAACTTTCGTCTTAATTCGATCATATAGTTTGCCTGGCCCTTAATTAACCAGAAAGTGTCTTGCGGCAGTTTTTTTTTTTTTTAACCTTGCAAATCAAAATAATCACAGAGGATTGCAAAGATATGTTGAACTTAGCTTTTTTGAGATGCACTCCTTTGCTTTTCTTTGATAATTAGAACTGATGTCATTCCTAATACCTTGTGCAACTACCTGAAACCAGGCAGAGCAAAGACCTTGTTTATTCCAAACACAATCCAAGGTTTTCCTCTTGTTTGCTCAGCCTCGCTATGTGAATAAAATGTAGGAGCCGATGTCAGCATGCAGTTTAATAAAGCTTTGCAGAGACAGTTTGAACACAGAAAGGAAATCACATCTCAACCTTCCTGATATATAATTTAACAATGGAGGGGCAAATAAAGTTGAAATTTGCAGACTTTAATTTGTTTGTATCTCTGTTGGTTAGGCAAACAAGTTCATCAATTAAGAGATGGTTTATATATTCAGAGAAGTGGCAATGCCACAGAGTTTGTGGGAGAAAGAATTCACTGTAAAGCATAATTTTACAGGATCGTTTCCCGGCCTGATGACTTTTGCCGCATGTCTTCCCCCTTCCTGTCTGAACACTAGACACTAGAGTCAATAAAATCTTTTAAAAAATAGCACAAAAAATTTGGTATCTTAATTGTGCGACTGACGTTATAAAATCAAACTACGTCTGGTATAACGGAAGCAATGAAATGGGAACCAGTTTGTCCTGAAAGGGCGTACTGCTGTGTTGTGCTGCATGTCTTACGGATGCAGAGATGGGCACCAAGGCGCTGGCACAAATTCTCCAGCTCCCTAATGACCTGTTTTCTCTGAGCACTATGGCACGGACCGGTGTTGTTTGGTATGCTGTGTTCTGGTCCGACGTTTTCAGGAGATTGCTAGACTCTCACTGGGCAGGCAGAGTTAAACCCAAACATCTGACTCACTAGTAAATCCCATTCTTGCTTTCAACAAGAACGGGATGACCGTCAGCCATCAGGACCCCAGAAACCAGCGAATCATAGTGGGTGTCCCCAGTCTCCTGACCCCTCCATGGTCACTCACCCCAAGCTCTCAAACCCAATTTCACCCCATTCATGCTCTCACACCCTGAATAACCTAAGCTTGAAGAAGCATTTTCTTTCACTGTTCCTGGAATATTCCTTAAAACAGCATGAGATTTTTCTAAAAGTACTAACCTACTTTGCTTATCAAATCAGTAATGAGAAAAAAAATACAAAAAGAATGGCTTGAATGTATATTTAAACAAGATGCATAGCAAGGTTTTATAATTTTATCAAACAACTTGCAGTAGAGCTGGAATAAAGTTTAATGTCAGCTGAACTTCTGAGACGGTGGAAGTGACTTATTGAAGATTTTTATCCTCTTCTACTTACAATTTTTTACTTAAAACATCAGAATGTTGGAATATCAATGATATAATGTGAAATAGTACCGACATAAAATCCAATGTCATCGTTAAACATTCAAAATCAGAAAGCTGAATGGATTTGTTGTTCATACTTTTAAGTAGAGTTGGAGAAAATAGATAAAAATACAAGATTGATAAACTTTTTGTATACCAAAACACTTTGCTATATAATTTAACATCCTCAATTCTTCAAACCCCAGAGTAAGAATCTGAAATTATTCATGCCTGTTAATTTTCTCCAGTTATCTTCACACAACTCTATATTTCGTTTGCTTAAATGTTTAAAACTTGTTTCTTGTTCTTTTATGATGTACATTGTCATAATCCACCTATTTCAATTTCTAATAGTTGCCAATCCAGTTGATTTGAGAAATTATTCCTGGATCTGAGTCTCAACCTTACTGCCAATGGTATGCAATGATCCCCAAAATAATCAATAATGTTAATAATCATCATCTCTTTGGTATACTAGAAACACTACTTCTTTCTATCTGCACACATTGAGCCACTGCTAAACAAAACTGTAATGTGTTGACACAGCAGATACCCTGCGAAAGGAACCTATCAGCTATTGAAAGCTTCTTTAAGGTACCTTTCCCTCCTTTCCTTTTACAGAAAAACCCTTTATCAGCAGCTGGTGAGACCTTGGCAACCGCGATTTGTTACTTTGGTACGTTCACAACAACTTTGAACCCAGTGGTTTGGAAAATCATCAAGGCTTTACAGTACAGAAAAATACAGAATGAACTTTAATCTAAACAATGTGGTCCAAATGACGGTTCTCTTAATGTGGCATTGTGGTTAAATGTAGAAAACTGTCCTCTGTCACGTTGTCCATGGCCTTCCTGTACAGATGTGGTAGTTTATTGATGACATCCCTGTTGATGAATTGGTACTGATGGAACTCTGACCACCATTCATGTAATATTGCTTGCATGCAATATTACATAGACTAAAACATTTCAGGTGAAATTGCATTAAAATTCTGCTTTCAAATAACCATTCAGTCTTAAACTCATATTTTGATACCCCTGTATGTCAGCTGAAGACTTGGTGAGAGCTCAAAACCCCCCAGCCAAACTCACCAGGTCTTAGATTATTAATCTATTCAGCAGTTGCATCACAGACTTTGCATTTGTTTTCATGTTTTATGACTTGCTGATTGGGGAACTGTGGAGAAGATCTCAGATGTTTCTCCATCCGTCCTTCCTTCTTTTGCCCTCCCACTTATTCTTTTCTGTGACCTCGGGGCTGAATAATGGGGCTGCGTCTGTCTTTAAGAGTTCTGTGGGGTCAGGGAGGGGCGTCATTATTAGGCCAGTCTATATTGGTCAGCCTTGTTGGAATGGGGGTTGGGGGCCGGAGAAAGAGCCTTGTTTACAGACTGTGCATGTTTACATTCCTAATGGTAAGCGCCAGTTTTAGAGACTGCTGGAAGTGAAAGGAAATGCTCTTATTCTGCTTAGTAATGGAAAAATCCAGGCCTGTGCATTGTGGGCAGAAAGAGGAATGACTTCACTGATGAATCTGACACTTCCTAAATGGACAAGGGCATGGGAAAAACTATACAATTCCCTGCTGTATTTAGTGAACCCCACTGAGCTCCACACTTAAGTTCATTTAATTTGTTTTTGTAATAATAGAAAAGCGAATCCCTGTTTTCATATTTGTCATCCATCATCCAGGCATTTATGTGTACATATTATTTTCAATCTGTAAATCAGCTCTTTGTTTTTAAAATGAGTTTAATAAATTATTCATAACTGTAGAAATGGTCTTACTAAACAGTCTGTATCTCTCAAATGCTATATATATATA